>CM055266.1:121048570-121070325 GCA_029237695.1 Conchocele bisecta
GTGGGAACAAATTAATAAAAAATTGAATTACACGTCCCCTGAGGGCTCCGTAGACATGCACCGCTTGTCTGTTGTTCCATTGTGTCGCGTTCTCACACACATTTTGTCTTGCAGACTCCAGAAGTAACTAAAAGCCAATTTACAAGTGTATCTCAGATCCCATCAATGGACGTTCGTGCGAAACCGATTGGACGCGCGACTTCATTAAAATATAAAGTAGTCTGGTTGTCCCTTAATAGAAGAAACAGCTATAGGAAATATTACAGCGGGGACAACTATTAGCCTCTAGCCAGGGCACACCATGCAATAAGAGAGTTTAGGAACGGTTGGTGGTGTTTGTAGATTGTCACAATGTCAGCAGGTACGGGTATCATATGTGAATGTAACTGGAGAAATGGGGCTTATGGGTTTTGCGACCAGTGTAGATCCAGATCAGACTGTGCATCCGCACAGTCTGATCAGGATCTGCACTGTTCGCCATACCATCAATGAAACTCTCGTTACGATTATAACAAGGAATATAGGCTACAGGAGTGTGCTATTTGATCACGAGCTACACTTGTCATAAATCCCATAAGCCACATTTCACAGACACATAATAATGCTGATAGCCGTGCCAGAGCTAGATGGCATTTACATTAACACTATATACCAGGTTAGTGTATTTTTATACATCAATTTAATCAGGCAATGTTAGCACAGCTCAGGCTCAGCCAATCAAGCTGCCTGATGTCAAGCAGACTTAAGTATTTTGAAATAAGGAAATTTATAAATATCGGCACAATTACCGCAGGCGGTTGTGTATTTTTGTAAATGTTGCGATGTTTCGTTTGAAAACAGTCTAAGTAACGTACTCACTGAATAGGCCAGCCGGTGCAACCGGCTTACCTGTGTAATTAAATCCGCATGTATGTGACTGAATGTATATTGAAGCAGATGAAGGACAAAATCCCTTGGTCGATACGTACGGAGCACCGCAGGGGACATGGATTTTTTTTTATTAATTCGATCCCAAAAAACAATTCGTTCCCTCAATTTAACAATTCGTTCCCTCGAATTAGCAATTCGTTCCCACGATATAACAATTCGTTCCCTCGAATTAACAACTCGTTCCCACGAAATGACAATTCGTTCCCTCAATTTAAACAATTCGTTCCCTCGAATTAACAATTCGTTCCCATGATATAACAATTCGTTATTGTTATAACTAATTGTTATTTCGTGGGAACGAATTAATAAAAAAAGACTTCTACGTCCCCTGCGGGGCTCCGTAGATACGTACACGGCAGGTATTTATCAGAGACGTCTCTATGCATTTACCGAATACACACTGACTGATAGCAGACAGTCGTATTCTGCATTTACTACTGTCTGTTTCACGAAACCTTCCCAAATTGTACGTACAAACAATTTTCACATGGTAAATCCCCATAGGGTGAAGATGTCTATGGGGATTTCAGAAATAGTGGACCGATTTCAAATTTTAACTTTTTTTTCTTATATCATTTCCATGCTATCTATTTTTCGTTTGTTTCACTCCTCTCCCCCAGCTCCTCAACCTCTGGTTTCTCCGTATTAAATTCCCATAGACAATCAATCGTTTGTGATAAAATCAATATTTGATCAAATTAAAAAAAAAAATAGGCTCATTCTTAAATTTTGGTAAAATTTAACATTATCGAAAATATATTGGTTTTGCAATGTTTATATGGCCGTAAAATTTGGACAGGTTTCGTGAAACAGACAGTAGATACACATGTCCGGGTAGCAACGAATTCCAAATTGGTGTTACATTGATCGTACGATGTCACATTACGTTCCCGAATAACGCCAATGTAACGGCGCAAAGTAAACAAATTCGCGTTATTTTCCACGAACTGTAGTTTATAGCACATGGTTCATATTTAAATATTTACCCACCCATTAGTATAAGACGTTACCTTGCAACTATAATACCATGCTAGTGTATTTTGATATCAGGTTTGTCCTGCTATGCTCTCGAACTGCAGGAATCGCTCGGCAAACCTCCAATTTCCACGCGTTTCCCAGTTGCAGGAAGTAACTCCGGACGATACGAGTGTATTATGCAGAGTTACTTTCCGCAAATACGCGTTTCCTAGCAGTGCCTGATAAACTTCCTATCAACAGATACTAACCTCTTATTCTGTAAACGCTGCATTGTATCTCCGATATTTTCCATCGGCAAGTATGTGGCGATTTTACTACGCTCCGTTGCTCTTGTTGGGACTCGTTTATCAGATGACTGCAATAGGGCAGTGTAGAGCCGACTATTGTTCATCGACGACTATAGTTCACGTGTATGATTAAGCCGGGGAAAATAACTTAGACATTTCTGAAGCCACTGGCTTATACACGTGAACGATAGTCGTCGATGAACAATAGTCGGCTCTAACATCAACGACTATTGTCGACGACTCATGTTCACCGGTAGTGAAGTTTCAGATTGATCAGATGCCTGCAGCTATTGGCGTCATATCTACTGATATCTTTTTTTTTTCAATGTGCTCAGTTTGTTATCTCCAGGGAACTAAATGACATTCTTGTGTCGCATCTGTTGCATTAAACAAACTGTGTTATCGATTTTGTTATGGATTTACTGGTACAGTGGAACCTCTGTAAACGTGACACCAAGAACACACCCGTGATCTTATTTTTGACGAGTTTTTTGGTCATTTATCTCAGGTGCTAATGTATGTTCGTGATCGCATAGCACATAACTATGGCTCAGAATGATCAAATGCCTGATTCACAGTGAAACCTCATTAAACTGGACACCCTGGGAGGTCTATAAACCGGACACCATGGGGACCTCCCAGGTTGTCCGGTTTAGAGAGGCTTTCACAGTAGTTTATTTTATTTGACGGGGTGGGGGATGATATATACGACTACTCCAAGAGCAGAGACCGGTGCCTGTTGAAGACGGGATGCCCGTTTGATGTTTTACTGTGTTGTATCATCTTTAATAGTTGCATATTATTACTCAACTCCCTACAAGTTGATATTAAATAGTGTTGGGTTTTGACGCACAGGCATTCGGCGTGTTTCGGCTTTCATTGGTATAACTCATATATATATATTTATACCGATGAAAGCCGAAACACGCCGAATGCCTGTGTTTTGACGTGCCTGGGCAATAGTTCCGCGTGTCTGGTGAATAGTTCTGTGTGCCCGGTCAATAGTCAAAACTATTTCATCCCTGCAAATCGTGACGTTTTCTGGCAAGGCTTAGGAAACGGGATGGGCAAGGCTCATATTCATACGCAGTGATTATTAGGTCGTATTGACAGGATATCAAAAATGTTTCACGGCACATACGCTTTGTGTTGACGGGATAAAGATTATACATGAACGCCATGGCGGTTAGAACTCGCGGTAAATGTTTATGTTAGGTAGGGCTTGGGAGATATGCACTTTTAACTCTTCAGTACATCATAAGTATCATCTTACTTTCTTACATTTCAGACAGTAGCTTACAGCAATCTAACGGTGAATTACACCACTCTTCAATATAGAGAATACCAGGCTAGTGTCTTTTGATATCAAGTTTATCAGGCAAGGCTAGGAAACGCGTAGGAATTCCGAGGCTTGCCGAGGAATTCCTACCGTTTCCGAGCCGAGCCTGATAAATTTTATATAAAAATACACTAGTCTGGTATTCTATTTATCAGGTAACGTTTTATGCTCGAAAATGACCACAGATGACGTCGTTATCTATGGACAGAACGAGGACTTGTTTACGCTGCGTCATTACACTGACGTCATTCGGTAACGTCACGTGACGTTATCCGACCAATGGAACGTCAGTTTTCACTATGTTGTAACCCGGATGTTGATATCAGGTCAATGCCTGATACAACAATATGTTATCAGTCAGTACGTATTCGGTCAATACAGGGCAGGTTACCTGATAAAGTATTTTACACCACTCCCGTGTTTACCATATATTGAGAAATGGCGTCAGTAACGTCGCAATGACGTGTTTCCTTCGACCAATCAAATCATGTTCTCGGACACACTCTCTCAGTCGCCTTCACTACTGCTCGCCTCCAGAAATTAATTCGCATATATCTTTACCATAGGTTATTTTCTTTGTTTTTATGAATCAGAATCATTTGTGAAATGTAAGAATTGTTTTATTTAACCACGTGAGCTGATTATCTTGAAATAATGATTGGGTCCTACATGTACCGCTACATAAACTCGGCTCGTTACGCTCACTCGTTTATTTAACGTAAGGACCCAATCACTTGTGCCTTATTTCATGATAATCAGTTAACCTTGATAAATAAACGGTATATACTTATACTTTGTGTCAGTGGTGATGGTTTTGTTAATTTTTTATCCCGTCAACACAGTGCGTATGTGCCGTGAAACACAGTGTCGTGAAACATTTTTGATATCCAGTCAATACTATTTTTGCATTTTAAAGCCATTTGTAGGTGTTGACGGGATAAATAGAATAGTAGGTTAGTGCCGTGAATGGGAAAACATATCTGGCGCGGCACGGAAACGGGATGTGCTCGGCAGAGCCTCGCCCATCCCGTTTCCTGAGCCTTGCCAGATATTTTTACCCATTCACGGCACTAACTTACTATTCTCTATCTATTTTCCTTATTTCTGAACCAAAGTATATGTTGTGACCACTCATTTGAACCGTCTCGGCGAGACGGTTCAAAGTTCAAATGAGTGGTCACAACATATACTTCTGATGAGAAATAAAGAAATTCTTGAGCCTTGCCGGATATTTTTTCCCATTCACGGCACTAACCTACTATTCTCTATATTCAGTGTACATACGTATAGTACCTGATGATTCCAAAAATAGATATTTGAAAAACTGAAATAAAACCCTTAAACATAAAACCGGTGTATGCCATGTACATATACATGCAATCCTTATGCATTGCTACATTCATGCGGACATCAGGTGTTATAATACTGTTATGATTTGGCTTTCTGGTCAATTGGACTTTATGCACCTTTTCCCGTATGGCTTACATGTGTTAGCTGTCGTGAAACTGGGTAACTCTGTTCTAATTTCTACATGTTGCTCAGAGAAACTAGGTCAGTGGTTGCTTTGAGCCGATGACTAACAGTTGCTTGGAGACTGGATGTTGGCTCAAAACATGTTGCATGCTCGCAATGAGCCGCTCGGCTCAAACCAACATTGAGTCTCTGGTTGTGTTGCAACTGAGCATTATGCTGTTTACTATAAAAGGGGTCTGCTTCTCATACAAAAAAAAGAAAAAAAGGAAGAGGAATTCAAAGTTTTAGTCTCAGTCTTCATCATATGCTAACCATGTTGAAAGACTTATGTTTAGAATATACATTGAGCTATGTATTTATATTCAATTAAATATATTCCATGGGAAACACTATAATTTGGAATAGAGGAAAAGAAATGAATTAGATTGTACTTAACCATTATAACGTTCGGCAAACAGTTTAAGTGTTATTATACGAATATTTTAAGTCATGCTACCAACATGTGGATAAGTTGTCTTGTAATAAAGAGTTAATGCAGCGAATGAGTTTTTGTGAAATTACTTTGGCCTTGATCAAATGGAATCGTCATAAATTGCCGCACAATTACGGACATCGCTACTGATGGCGCATCGATTATGCATAGATACAGCGTATGGAGTGTGTCGTCCGTACGGTCCAATGTTCAAAATATAAAACACTGGTGGCTCGCGGTGGGATTTATGGACTTGCACACGCTGTTACAGTGGTTTTGTCCTGTGCGCTAAAGTCCGAGTAGTGGAGTTGATTATAATTGTCGGTCAAATTGTGTGGCAATTGTTTTCTTGAAATTCCTAGACTGGCTAACGGTGACTATGTTTTGCTCTTGAGTTAAATCATGAATAAAGCTGAAATACTTGATGCTCAGAAAAACTCTTTTAGTGATAACATTAGAAATTGGAAACCTAATAGAGCATTTACAACGAGAGGTGGATAATTACGATGCTACGGTAAAACGGTATAATGAGTTAGTTGAAGAGGAGCAAAAACATATTGTTGAATTGGAAAGTGAAAACGCGAAATTGAAAAACGCGCTTACCTCAGACGACGAATTACCCGACGTATATAAGCTGGAATAACAGTTGAAACAGAAATGGGACCGAAATAAAAAGAACACCCCGAAAGATAGCAGTGGTCAAAGTGAGGATAATGAAGAAGCAGATATACATGTAGTGCGGGAAATAGAAGACTTACGCGAAAATCTGCGCATCTCATCGGAAGAAAACTCTAATGCGAAAAGTGCTTTCTCGGATTTAGAACATGAAAATAAGCGTCTCAACAACATTTTACAAGAAACACGTGATGAAGTGGATATTGAGATGCAATCAATGCGACGCCAGATGCTAGGAACATGCTGAAAACATGGGGGGGCAGGGAAAGGGAGAGTGCCCTCCAGGCAATGCGTGGGGAGATACGTCAGACACAAATCACATTGCAAGAAGAACGGGCTCGAGCAAGGGAACAACATATGCATCCACCTGACCCTTGGGCAGATGAGTCGCGTCGTCAACAACGTTCACCGTCTTACGAGGCTTCGCCGCAGGCACAAGTGCCAAGCATCGGCAGTATGCAAAGGTCTGCGCCGCACTTCACGAGATATGAAGTGCCACTACCGAGGCAGATGCTATATGACGGAAAGGGATCATATGAAACATTCATTCGTCCCTTTACAAACATGGCGAAAGTTTGCAAGTGGAATAGTGAAGAGAAAGTTTTTCGTCTGACCAACTGTTTAAGAGGTGAAGCTGCAGATTATGTTTTCAACCAACTGGATACAAGTGTGAGATCATCATTCTATGACCTGCAGCATGCCCTGGCTTCTAGATTTTAAAGAAAGGCGTTCGGGACATCATATCTGGCTGAGCTAGAAAGTAGGAAGCTGGACCAGAAGGAGAAGCTAATTGAATATGTTTCGGACATTAAAAGGCTAGTAAGGAGCAGTTATCCAACCGCAGATGTCGCTACATTGGATACCATCAGTCTCCGGTACTTTCTAAAAGGAATTGGCGATCAGCAAATGGTTCTCGCTGTGGGTATGAAAAACCCACAATCCATCGACGAAGCATGTGACATTTTGGAAATGTATAAAAGTTTCAAAGATGAGCCATTCAAACCTGCGTCTGCACCAACACGGATAAAGGCAGTGAAAAACGCGAAGCCAGAGGCCAAGTATGTCACAGAAGACAACTTGGACGAATTTAAACGTGAAATTCAGAGTAGAATGGATAAGAAATTTGATGAGATCATGTCTACGTTGAAAAATGAAAAAGGGTCTCTTTGAAAATAAACGGCATGAAACTGCAAACCGCTCGTTTAAGAAGAAGAATATGTGGACTGTGGAATGTTACAGGTGTCATGAAATGGGACATTATGCAACCGACTGCCCAACCCGCACATTGGCTGCCGATGGAACCGCCATGCAAAAGCAGGAAAACTAAGAAGGACTGAGGCAAACGGCCCTGCTTTGGTCCAACTAAGTGCAAGTGTAGATAATGATGAAGAAAACAGTTATAATAGAATGTCATGTCGTGAGGTTAACAGTGGATTATCGATACTGCTTTCTGTTGATATTCATTCGTCTGCCAATGCCAAATTGGTTTTGGATACAGGGGCTGCAGTTACTGTTGTGTCGTCAAACATTTATAACAAATTGCCCCAGGATATGCGTCCTGAGCTAAAGGAAGTAAGTCCGTCATTGAAACTGGAAGTCGCCAATGATGAGCTACTTCCCGTGTTGGGTACTGTAACTTTGAATTTTAAAATTAAGAAAGATAAATTTCAGTGGCAGTGTTTCGTAGCCCCCATACGAGAGGAATGGGTTGATTGGGACTTGACTTCCTTCAGGCTCATAATTACGTATTAAGTGCAGAATCAGGTCTGAAGTTGAATAAAAAGAAGTACGCCACTCTCATCGAAAAAGTGAGTTTGCGGGCAATTAGAATTAAGTGTGATGGCGCTGTCACAATACCAGCATTCAGTGAGAATGATAATTGAAGGAGAAACAGATGAAGAAATACAGACAAAATATGGCTTAGTGTCTCCAGTGAAGGATAGTAACCATTGTTTAATGATTGGGTATGCCCTTGTTGACCCAAATTTGAAGAACATGGGAATCCCAATTCGTGTTTTGAATCCATCGTCTTCCGATATTCTAATCTGTAAAGGGGAAACATTGGCACACCTTGGAGAAGTCGACGAGGTAACAATTTGTAGACCTGAACCTAAGCTAAATAGTTTGCAGGGTGACACTAGCAGTGGATCATTACCAGGACATCTAGTTGAGCTTTTGAATGTTCAAGTGAGAAATTAACTCTGACTGAAAGAAATCAGATTGAAGTCATTATTATAAACATGCTGATGTTTTTGCAAGCTCATCGAGTGACCTCGGGCGAACATCAGTGGTTAAGCATAAAATTGACACTGGGGGCAATCCGCCTATCAAACAACGTCCACGACGACCACCATTCGCCTTTGCAGATGAGGAATCCAAGATAATTCAAAATCAGTTAAAAACAAAAGTGATTCGCGAGAGGTTCATCATCGTGGGCTGCTCCACTAGTGTATGTTCGGAAGCGAGATGGAACAGCGAGGCCCTGTGTGGATTATCGACTTCTTAATTCTGTTACTAAAAAGGATGCGTATCCGTTACCAAATTTAAATGACTGCCTAGATTACTTAGACGGTGCAGCCTATTTTTCTTGCCTCGATATTTTATCCGCATATTATCAGATAGAGGTGGAAGAGGAGGATCGACCAAAAACAGCATTTGTGTGTAAACAAGGATTGTTCGAGTATAACGTGATGCCTTTCGGACTCTGTAATAGTAGTTCAACCTTCCAGAGGTGCATGGAACTCATTATGCGTGGCCTACAATGGCACATATTACTCATATATCTGGATGACATAATTGTATATGCCAAAACGTTCTGTGACCATTTTAGCCAGGTTGGACGTCGTGTTAACCAGGTTGCATAGAGCAGGAATAAAGCTGAAGGCTCCTAAATGCGTGTTGTTTCAACAGGAAGTGGCTTTCCTTGGACATCTGGTTACTGAAAATGGTGTGAAACCACTTTTGAGCAAGATAAAAGCAATCAAGGAGTGGCCGATTCCACAGAATGTCACAGATGTGCGGTCATTTGTGGGATTCTGTTCTTATTACAGACGCTTCATCAAGGGTTTTGCTGCACGTGCAAAATCTATGCACAGGTTGTTAGAGGCCGGACACCATTTGAATGGAACGGAGAATGTCAAAGATGTTTTGACGACCTGAAGTCCGCATTGACGGGGAAAGAGGTGCTTGCATTTCCTCGTGATGATGCCGGGACGTTCATTTTGGACTGTGATGCTCTGATTATGCAATTGGATCAGTTTTATCGCAGATGCAATGGTGTGAGAAGTCACAACAAATGGAAGAGCCGACCGTTTGTTATGCCAGTAAGTCACTAACGAAACCGCAAAGGGCTTACTGTTGCACACGGCGTGAAATGCTAGCTGTCGGTCTACCTACAGGAGTTCAGACAATATTTATTAGGGAGAAAGCTTATTGTCAGGACTGACCATAGTTCATTGAGGTGGATTATGTCTTTTAAGAACCCAGAGAATCAGATGGCAAGATGGATTGAAGTACTTTCACAATTTGATTTTGTGATCGAACATAGAAAGGGCACAAAGCATGTTAATGCTGATGCTTGTCGAGGATGCCTTGTAATCCAGCAGATTGTCCATGTTATGACGGAACATCGGTCCTGCAGTCGTTACCATGTGGCGGTTGCAAAAGTTGCACCAAGAAGCACAAGGAGTGGTCGATATTGCAGGACATGGACGATGTGGTACCACTAATAACAAGACGGATTAGTGTTCAAACATGTTCAAGTGCTTTCTACCATTACATAGGGATGTATTTAAGTGTAATAAGCAGTATTCTTATGGCTGGACCCGATTACATAGTGGCTGTTATTAGACATTGGTGCAGTGTGTTTGGCTATTCCACGAACACATAGGATCCGGTAAAGTCAAGCATCTGAGAGTCAGCCAAGAGTCGACTGAGCCAGCTAGCAACCATGTGGATCTGGGAGATGAAACTCTCGAGAAGGACCTTGGATTGTCGACACATGCTGGTGGACTATTTCCAAACAGCCGAAAAGTAACCAATGAAAATGACCGAGTTGGAAGTGCAGAGAATGTACACTTTTCAAATTGGATTGGCTCATACTCAGCAAGCGAAATGGCTAAGTTGCAGTCTGCTGATCCAGATATCGGTCCTGTGCTGAAGTGGAAGCTGCAAAGTAGTGACAGACCACTTAGATATGTAGTAGCGGGTGAAAGCCCAGTGACCAGAAACTTGTGGTTGTACTGGTCGCAGCTACATGTAAGGAATGGTGTATTGTTTAAATGTTGGGTGACTACAAATTCAATTGAAGATTACGACCAGCTCATTCTGCCGGCAATACTGCATAAAGATGTAATGAAACTAACACATAATGCAATGCCGTCAGCCCATCTTGGTGTGAGTAAAACAATAGATAAACTGAGACTTAGCTTCTATTGGTACAAAATGAGTGAAAGTGTGCGACAATGGATTAAACAATGTGATTTTTGTGGGGAAAGAAAGAAGCCGACGAAGGTTGCGAAAGCACCATTACAGAAGTATACCGTTGGATACCCCATGGATCGAGTTTCAACTGACATACTAGGGCCTTTACCTACTAGTGAATCCGGAAATAGATTTATATTGGTGGCAATGTGTAACTTCACCAGATATTACATCATGATCGGCTAAAATTATTCCATGGACAGTCAGTTCCACAGTGGGTCATAGCAATACAACAGGATTTAAAGGTGGTGCCATTCTCGGATATCAATATACCTGCAAGTAAGACCCATGGGAAGCCCACTGGAAAAAGGCAACTAAATAGGGATGGTAATAATGAAGAAAATGCTAGGCGAGGGGAGCGACGTAGGAAGCGACCTAACCGTCTTGGTTACGGCATGGCTAGCTAGTCTATATTATCTACTACAGTGACAGTGGCTGTAAGTGGGTCACATATATAGGTCAACCCTGGAGCTCCGTAATGTGATCTGCCTGTAACTTTCCATGGCTTCATGGTTCCTAGGACCAGATTTTGCAGCTCAGCTTGATCCTGTGACCAAATATGGACAGACGGGCCAGCAACCCTTCGGTGACTAAGGCTGGAGCTGTTTTTATCAAGTTTATAAGAAGTTCCGTCCAACCCCAGCCAGTGATGTCTCAAACATTTAACTGCAAAAAGTGCTTGAAAACATTTCAACATTTACAATCACTAAGAAGACATTTAAAGAAGTGTCACGACTCTTGTGAAATAGGACATATTAACTGTGCTACCAGTGGAAGGAAATTTGAGTCATTAAACATTTATTTTACCCATTTGGACTTAGGAACGGACAGAATGGACGTGTTCTGCGGAGTGGGAACTCCAGTATTGGATGAGTTTTATGCAGGTACCAGTGATTCGCTCCAGGACATTGTGGAGTGCGACGTGACACTAGGTCCAGGTTGCGAGTCAGCATCAACAATGTCTTCAGCTATTGACCAGGCTGAGGCAAATGACACGCTAAGCACGTCTGCATGGTGTGCGACAACTAGTGCGGTGGCGGTGGCACTATCTCCTGCAGGTGGCGATACGACCAGCAGAGGCACGACAAACGTCACGAAATACCCATTGCCGTCCGTGATGGTAACCGCCCAGCCGTTCCATGTAGATCAAAATACTTCCCACAGGTTAGTGACACCACCTCCAGTTGGAAGTCAGGCGACGTGCCAAATTTCAACATTACATGGTGACAAACCAGTTCAACCACTGTCGCCTGCATCGGATGATGAATCTGGGAGTTCAAACAGAAAAAGGAAAAACGGCACAGAGTATCCAGTGCCCAAGAAGATCAGCCGGAGCATGGTGGTAGATGTCCGCGATGTGCGGTTGATGCTCGACGAGCTGTCAAGAACAGTGACATCTAACCACCAGGATGTGCTGCACAAAATAGATGCACTGCTACCGACAGTACGGGAGACGATCGACGAGGCGTCCGTACTTCAACAAACGTACTTTGGAGAATTGGTCGCCAATCTCGATCAAAGTCTGTTAACTTTACGGAAGGAAGTTGATGACATGGCCCAGAAAAGAACATTACAGGACATGGGTTTTCTTTGCAAGGTAGTTGAGATGAATACAGCTATCTTGGATATACATGTAGTTCGAGGACAGAAATAAAGGGTATTTCAATTTTCGATCATTTTCAAAAAAAAAAGAAGGTGTGTTCATGTGTGTAAATATTCGTTGTTGTACTGGATTATATTCATATGTTCTGGATTTAGACGGATTATATGTGAGAGTTGAATATGTGTCTAATTAATACATTCTTCCATCAAAATAGTGGATTAAAATGTTATCTCATCATGTATGTTATTCATGAAGCGATTGTCTTGGCATATGAGCGAAAAATGAATGTAACCTGGGCTTTCATTCATGTAGTAGCACTGGCCCTGACGAAACCACCAGCACCAGATGAAAGGACTTATCAAGCAAGCATGTCTTGGCATATGAGCGAAAAATGAATGTAACCTGGGCTTTCATTCATGTAGTAGCACTGGCCCTGGCAAAATCACCATCACCGGATCCAAGAATTCGACTAGCAATGACATGGTTATCTTCTCAATTAAGTATCAAAGGCAAAGCCAAACACGTGCACAAACAAAATTATTAAAAGTAGGTCATTGTTTCATAATATTTGAGATGGACAGAAGAAGGACACATAAACGAAAAATAAATGGAGAGTGGATGATGTTTGTTTGTGTGTATTATATGTACACAGTATAACAAAATCCCAGAATTTCAAGCTGATTTCACCGATGGTAACTATTACGGTGCATCAGTAATTAAGTTGAACGGATTATAACCATGCGAGGGACATTAAAGGCATGCAGAAGTTTCTGTTAGTATGTCTAATTTGCATTCATGTTGTCAGATGGTGGAGTGCCAGTGGTTCTCGCATACATTATTTGTCTATTAGACTCATGGTGTTGGCGTAGCCTGGCAACGTGAATGACAATGGCAACAGTGGCTTTTGTATGTAACATGCTTGATTTTCTCATGACACAGGAATTTGCTTGTACATGCTTTTTTGAAATGATCACATGTTCATTCATACATTTACTTTGAGACCTGTTTCAGCTGTTACAAGCTGAACATTTCTCTCTTGCGCATACACCAATTGTAAAATGGTAATAATACTTTGATGCAATCGCTTATCTCTTACCTTTGGTATTCCTGTGCTATGGAGAAAATCTTGATAATCAAGTAATTGATGTCCAAATATGTTTATCAAGTAGTATTATACATGTAATGTAATCCGTATAATCCCTGTATAATCACTATATAACCACATAATCTTACGTACTAGTAGGAGTGTAGTCCAGTTGCTGTTGTTGTTTTTTTGCTTTTTTTACAGGTTCCATATTCATTGATTTGTTTCTATAATTAGATTGCCCCTGCTGGCAACCCCCAATTGGTGATTAGCCTGAGAACTGGGTTACCCTATGGCCTGTTTCATTGATGAAATTTGACCCCTGGCTGGTCTGATAGTAATGGTTTGTTTGGGTGTCTGCTGCTCACAGTGACATTCTTTCCTTGCTTCCCTCATAGACTGGCTGCATGGGTGACTTTGACATATGTATCAAATGTGGCCGTTCATAGTACCGGGACGGTACGGTTCGATGGGAGGGCTGTGTTATGATTTGGCTTTCTGGTCAATTGGACTTTATGCACCTTTTCCCGTATGGCTTACATGTGTTAGCTGTCGTGAAACTGGGTAACTCTGTTCTAATTTCTACATGTTGCTCAGAGAAACTAGGTCAGTGGTTGCTTTGAGCCGATGACTAACAGTTGCTTGGAGACTGGATGTTGGCTCAAAACATGTTGCATGCTCGCAATGAGCCGCTCGGCTCAAACCAACATTGAGTCTCTGGTTGTGTTGCAACTGAGCATTATGCTGTTTACTATAAAAGGGGTCTGCTTCTCATTCAAAAAAAAGAAAAAAAGGAAGAAGAATTCAAAGTTTTAGTCTCAGTCTTCATCATATGCTAACCATGTTGAAAGACTTATGTTTAGAATATACATTGAGCTATGTATTTATATTCAATTAAATATATTCCATGGGAAACACTATAATTTGGAATAGAGGAAAAGAAATGAATTAGATTGTACTTAACCATTATAACGTTCGGCAAACAGTTTAAGTGTTATTATACGAATATTTTAAGTCATGCTACCAACATGTGGATAAGTTGTCTTGTAATAAAGAGTTAATGCAGCGAATGAGTTTGTGAAATTACTTTGGCCTTGATCAAATGGAATCGTCATAAATTGCCGCACAATTACGGACATCGCTACTGATGGCGCATCGATTATGCATAGATACAGCGTATGGAGTGTGTCGTCCGTACGGTCCAATGTTCAAAATATAACAATACATTGTATATCACGCGGGAAAGTTTGCAGGACAATGTATTTGGCAATTCCGTTACTAAATGATGGGCATTGCGATATAATATATTACACAATAATTCCAGCACAAAGATATTTACACAATTCCCTAGCATTTGATTGGCCCGTAGCAAGTCTCTGTCCAAAATTTATATCCCAGTAAACTCCCACGCCGAACTACTTTCCGTAACCGTGAGGCGCAGTTAAAATAATTCTTAAGAAAACTGAAACTAAACACATTTTCTTGATGAAGTTATTTCAAATGCCGGAATTATAAGGAATGAATGGCCTTTTTGTTGAATTTATCTGGGATATAAATTTGGAAAAGTCGCGGGAATGCTTCCGGCCTTCGTCCAGTATTCCCGCGACTTTTCCAAGTTTATATCCCGATAAATTCCACAAAAAGGCCATTCATTCCTATAATAAATTCACATCTCGCACGCCCGGATCAAATACAACAAGTGCTCGTCTTATCTCTGTCCGGCTACATGTACGACTATATGCTGCATTTAGAGAATGTCAGGCTGGGCCCGTTTCATTAAACTCCGTACGCCTAATATGTTCCTAAGTGCAATTTCAGGATCGTCTGGAAATTTCAATCGATGGATTTACATTTATTGAGCATAGGCTGCATATGCAGCATACGCTCAATAAATGTAAATCCAATAATTGTTTACAAGAAAACATTTTTAATGTGCAATTTATAGACTATATAAATTTTGCACTTACTAAAATTTTAGTCGTACGAAATTTAGTGAAACGACCCCCTGGTATCTTTTGATATCAAGTTTATCAGGCAATGCTAGGAAACGCGTAAGAATTCCGAGGCTCGGCGAGGAAATTCCAACTGTTTCCGAGCCGAGCGGAAAAGACACTAATTCTATTTATCAGATAATGCTTACTGCTAGAGGATCGACAAACAGGCAAGCATGATATTATCTTCGTTGTAAATAACGCTTAATAAGTATTTACGCTGTATCACCACATTGTGTAATTACATTGACGTAATCCGGTGACGTCATGTATCGCCGTTCGGCCAGTGGAAGACCAGTAAAAGTATTTGTGACCCGGATATGCGTATCTAGTCAATGCATGGTACGGTACTTTGTTATCAGTCAGTGAGTATTCGGTCAATGCCGAATAAACCTGATAAACAGTATACAGTTATTTCATTGTCATTCCAGGAACAGTCAAAACTATTGCCCCGATCTGCTGTGGACGACCCGAGGCCCTATTGCCCTGAGGCCGAATGTCGAGGGCAATATTGTATCGGGTCGTCCACAGCACCGAGGGGCAATATGTTTTGAATGTTCCCAGAATGACCATGAACTAACTGTTTTTAAACAGTGTATGTGACATAATGCACGTAAATTTGGCGTGGGGCACATCGACAGACCGATCTAAATTACGTTGAATTTTATGATGTAATCGTCATGATTTTCAGGGATGAAATAGTTATGTATATCCCACTGGCAAGGAACTGTTGATCGGACACGCGGAACTATTGCACAGGCACGTGAAAACCCAGGAAAAACTATGGAATATCAACTTATGTAGGGAGTTGGGTAATTAATCTTGCAGGGGCTATATTGATCGTCAGTATGTCACTGATAAAAGACTACACTGGTATCATAAGTCTCAAGGTTGTATTCAATCGGCGCATTAATTGCCCCACTTCTGTATGCTCTACTTCTGTAAAATGAACTGTCGCTATCACCCAAACCATATGGCACATTCGTCACTGACTGTCAATCATTGCAGTGACGTGCATCATTGTAGTAACTGTTGCTGGTAGTTCGTCGCCTTTCTGCCAACACAGTATTGGCACATTGCATCACTCACTTCTAACACTTGTGTGTCAGTGTATAGTTACATGACGTATGTTTCTATACATTTTTCAGGTTCTGTAACTAATCAGGGGAGTCGGAACAGGTCCGGCAGGTCCGGCCACTGCCGGATCAATACTTTTAACATATTTGTAATTCATGTATAAAAAACGGAATGTAAATATTTTTCGGCAATTTTCTCGTTTCTTATCAAAAGTGTATGGTGTTACCACTCAGTTGAACCGTCTCGGCGAGACGGTTCAACTGAGTGGTAACAACACACACTTTTGGTGGGCAGCGGGGGCACCCAATATATTCGCTGGGATGCTTCCGGCGCCCCTGCTAATGGGATGTATTGTATGAGAACTGAGTGTTTCTATTTGCTGTTGTTCGTTCTGATTTTATGTTGGCCAGCGTTTGGTAAATTGCATCTGATGACGCTTATGAGCAGCGAACCACCAGATCACATTTGCACATATACAGCTCGGGTTTGTTCTGGTTCCACAAACGAGCAATTGGCTCATGTACACATCGTTGTCACATCGCTTTAAATTAGTTCTTTACAATTAGAAAACGATGTTGTCGTTGGGTTAAACGTGTCATGTTTAAGCCAACCAAACAACGTTTTATAATTAAGAAAATTACATGTACATGTAGAACAATATGAAAACGATATGTAAACGACACGACATAAATGTACGTTGAAACAGGCGACACATCGTACGTAACAACACACGGAAGGCGTTTATATAGATGGGTAGCGGGTAGTTAACCGACTCTCGTTTTCACATACACAAAAGGAACCTCCAGCATATACATATATTATGCGCTGTAATACGCATTTATTAGAGCAACAGTGAGCTCGAAAATGCCTTATTTAAGGAGTAGGTGGACTGTCAACATGTTCGTGGATGTCTGTAGTTTATGAAACCACTTGATGCCATTCTGGGTTCCGTGGGCAAAGGCCTCAAAATCAAGATGGCGTCCAAGATGGTAGCGAACATAAGGTTATTCCACATTTATACATCCGTTTGATATTATGTTATGTATTCATATTGTACGTGCGGCCTGGCGGACATAGCTTGTTCACGCAATAACTAGAGTTCTTGACATATTGTAACCAGATTCGGTATACAATCACGTGTATCACGGCAAGACCTATATTTTCGGATGACTTGTCTCCCCTAGGTAACAATTTTTATTCTATATCCTTGTCCACGCAATAACTCAAGTTCTACTTGACGGATCATAACCGAATTCGGAATCCATGCTTATCATGTCAAGAGGAATACGCAAATTGACTGTTAAACCTTTCTGATGATTTGTCTCCACTTGGCGACCATTTTTAATGTTCGCATTCTGTATCATTGGTCCTTGTCCACGAAATAACTCAAGTTCCACTTGACGGATCGCAACCAAATTCCGTAAACTTGTTTATCATGGCAAAATGAAAAACCCTATTCTTTTTAAAAAAAATTGATGACTTATCACCCGTTTGTGGCCATTAATTTCCGCAATCTGTATCCTTGTCCGCACACTAACTTAGAGTTCAACTTGACTGATCATAACCAAATTTGGTACACTTGTTTGTCATGGCAAGAGGAAGGGTGCGCCCCCTTGTTGACAGGCCATGCCGTGACGTGCCTCGATATTGCGATAATGTGACCTTCGGCACTCTTGTCCAATTTGCGTTTATTTTAGTTTCTGAGGGGTATTGTATACCCATCAGAGTTACTGACTTCTTTTTATATGCAGTTATCCCCCCTTGTATACTGGCTACACCTCGATGGGCGTATATTGTGACCTTCGGCACTTAGGTTCTTGTTGTCATAGTTTGAGTCAAATGTATATTATAAGTGAAAACGAATGGTAGATAAATTCACTAGAACCACCCCAGGTGAAGACAATAGCATTATATTTAGTGATTTTGTATTTTTACTGTAGCAAAACTAGAATAACATACTAAAATCGTACCAGTTTGAAGTATGGGAGAAGAAACAATACTGCTATTTTAAGTCGCAGTCATGTTTACAACGTGTAATGCATTTATAAATTGTTAGTGAAACACACACACTAATCTGTAATATGTAAACATGTAGTTCTAATACGACGGGACGCAACTATATTTACATGCTGCACTTATTAACCTCAGATACCCAGCCCACTAATATATACATGCACTTGTGGTGCAAGTTAAATGGTAATGCATTTATTCCATCAATGATCATAAATATATGCCAAACTATTCAGCACGGTATGTAGTTTAAAAAACCTTTCCATGGTAGTTCGCATTTTATAAGTATACGAATTAAAGTCAAGACGGCGTCCAAAATGGCGGACACAATTTAAAAACTACCATTGGTTGACGGTTTGGAAGTTCCAATCAGTGTTATACATTGTATCCTTAACATTATAATTACATGTCCATGTCGTTACAAATAGGGACAACTGGCAAGCATTTATTCAGGCTATATAATAGACATAACTGGTAAAACGGAAACGGCATTATAATATATAGAGGATATTCATATCTTTGCAACGAATATGACATATATGTTCATCGAGTGGTGTGAAATGTCCATATTTCACTCTTGAAATATGGAGTAGTATAGAGGGAGTCAAAATGATACCACCTAACGGTGGCATCATTTCTCCACCCTCTATACTACTCCACCACCCCCAAAAAATCAAAAAATAGTTAACGATGAAATTGTCTCCCACCAACCACGAAATATTCAAAATTGGTGTCATAAATACATCATGTTGTTTTCACGTCCAATTGACCACCAGATAAAACAATAGTCTTAAAAAGGATTTATTTTTGACACCAATTTATGAATTTATTCTAATAAGTTTCTGATTTAAATGCGTCTCGCGCAATAGTCTATATTCCAACACCATATTTTCCTCCTCCGATATAGCTAATTGATTCCGTAGATCAGCAATTAATTCTACCAGCTCTAGTCTACCACGTTCACCTGTAGCCACAGGCAGCGTAGTTGCTTATGTCTACAAAGAGTTTGGGCACTAACGAATTTACAAGGGCATCTGGGGCATTGAAATTGCGGGGGACACAAGGAACTTTCTACGTCTCGCTAGATGCCTTCGTAGATAGTCTTTACGCGTAAACGTCTTACAACAAGTCTCACACTCCATTATATATGTATATGTTTATGTTTATATTCAATTAGAAGTGAAAAAAACATAATGTTTTCAAGACCAATTGAACAGATAAATTTCATAGGTTATACAAAAGTATATTACAGAAAATATGATAACGTCAGAAACTAGAGCAGAAATAGAAAGTTTGAGAAGAAAAGCCGAATCTCTAGGGATTACTTATAGTAAACGGTTGAGAGTTAGGGGGTTGACAAAGTTGATAAATGCCACAAAGAATGAGGCGTTTACAGAAAATATGATAACGTCAGAATAACTAGAGCAGTAAATAGAAAGTTTGAGAAGAAAAGCCGAATCTCTAGGGATTCTTACTAGTAAACGGTTGAGGAGTTAGGGGTTGACAAAGTTGATAAATGCCACAAAGAATTGAGGCGTTTACAGAAAATATGATAACGTCAGAAACTAGAGCAGAAATAGAAAGTTTGAGAAGAGAAGCCGAATCTCTAGGGATTACTTATAGTAAACGGTTGAGAGTTAGGGGGTTGACAAAGCTGATAAATGCCACAAAGAATGAGGCGTTTATGAAGCGGTTTACCCGCGCCTATAAAAGAGGGGCATTTAATGATATATCCAAAGCGGAGGAAGTTGGTAACAGAATTCAAAAAGAAAGTATTGCGGGGTTAAGGGCTAGTGTAATCAAACCTTCAAGCACAAATAATTTGTCCCAAATTAGACGCCAAAATAATAATAAGAAAAAATCTATCGTTAGCGCGATAGTGGAAAAAGGTGAAGAAATATTGGGGGCTCACGATGAAACATTGGAAAAGGTAGAAAATGGAAGACGGGTAGTTACATTATCCTTTCGTAAAAACATAACATTAACGAGTCTGAACGCATGTCCGATAAACTCGCTCCGTATCTAACAACCAATTTTTATTTGAGATATTCATATTCTTACAAGCTAGAACATATGGAGGAAATTAAAAATGGAAAACCTAAAACTATAATATTTCACAAAAATCTCGGTGGTAGCGAACCACTATCATCAATGAAAACCGTTAAAAAAATGGCTGTCAGATAAGGAGCAAACACGAATAATGTCCGATAAAATAGACAGACCGAATACAAAGTGGAAGTTTTGTAAGATGGGTAGAGGTTTTTGTAAAGCTAATACAGGGTAGTAGGGGAATAGATTTGGGACTACAATCCAAAGAAGCGCAGGAGGAGAACTTCCAGAATGGCTGAAGAATAAAAAAGGTATGTATTCTTTAGATAAGTATAATGACGACCTTTGTCTGTTCAGGTGTCTAGCTATGCATATGACAGATAAAAGACCCGACAGATGTACAGAAAAGGCGAAAGAACTTAGTAAGCAATATTTTGGTAGTAATGTGGTTTCACCAATTCCTTTTTCAGATCTGAAAAAGGTTGAAGAGTTTTTTAAAATCGGTATAGAAGTATATCAACCCACCGAATGTAATGTATGGTGGTTGAAAAAGTACCAGCACACTATAAGGCAATAGGTAATAAACCAATGACAATAGGACTGTTTAATAATCACAAGCATTTTCTGATAAAAAACCTTAAAAACCTATCTAAATTTACGCCTGCGATAATTGCAAACAGAAATTCACGAAAGCGAGTAATATGAGAGAGACACGGACCAAAATGTATGAAAGGTGAGACAAAATAGTATGTGATGGTAATTATTTAGAGCGCCCGCGTTCGTCGTTCGAGAAAGCGTTTTACCCAAAAGGTTCTAAAAGTTATGGGGCGATCGATTGGATGTATTCTGTGGAAAAGCGGGAGGGAATTCACATTCACCACGAACAGTGCGGACACGGAGGTGAAAGATGGATTTTAGGAGCTCCGGTAGATGGATACTGTCCAGAAACCAATACCGTATATCAATATCACGGCTGTTACTGGCACGGGTGTGAGATTCATGCAAAGCATAAAAAAAGAAGAACGCGCATCCACAATGAGAAGAGATAAAGTTATTAGAAAAAGCAAAGAATTCAACCTAGTAGTTATGTGGGAATGCGAATTCCAAAGAACGGGTAAAGATATAAAGATCGGTTGTGACACTACTCTTTATCCATATCAGATAGTATACGATTTTGAGGCGTATCTCCAGCCAGAAGTTGAAACTACCGGTAATAGTTTAGAGTACGAAGCTGAGCACGTTCCGGCAAGCGTTAGTATAGGAGATAATTTCTCAGGAACAGTAACTCATATTTGTGATAAAGAT
>CM055266.1:121070825-121113156 GCA_029237695.1 Conchocele bisecta
CAGATATCGCGCGTCAGAAATATCCATGCGCTTCGAGCATGTAAATATCGTCATAGAGAAATAAAATCATACTATAAAATTCGCCACATGATTCAATTAAAAAAGCTCCAGCATAGCATCTAGTTAAATATCATGTTCGACGATTTAACCAACTGTTATATTTACTATCAATGCACACGCTACCTGTTATTGTTTGTGACATACCATCATAACTAAAGGGGCCAGTGTAAGAAGGGGGCTAAGTCCCTTATGGACTTAGCCCCCTTCTTACACTGACACCTTCAATTAATCATTTTGAATGTTGTAATCCTACATATTTTATATAGAGGTACATAATCAGGCTCGTAAACAGGAATTAATTTAGGGGGATGCGTTATCGACGGCGCAAAGGGCTAAATATTTCGACCCTTTCACCCCTAAGTAACTGGAATGGATTTTGATATGTTAATTTTACAACGAGTCCATTTATGAACATGGGGTGTTTTTATTCTCAAAATTATGAAAATTATTCGCAAAAAGTGCAAATCCTGATGAGACGGCTCGTCACAAGCCGGCTCATCTGGATCTACACTTTTTGCCAATACCACTATACAGGCATGTGGTGTTGAAAATGTGATGCGTACTCACCCGTCGCACCCCCTCTGTGTACGGGCTTGATAATGAGAGTCATTTCAGAAACATGTGCACATATATCAGGAATTGTCTAGCGTTCGCTTAGGCTGTCTATAGCCAAACAGTTTTCCTATTCCACGACTCTCCGTATTAGGCCATAACAAAGTACTTTGGTTCTCAGATATCGCCGCGTCAGAAATATCCCTGCGTTTCGAGCATTTTATCGTCATGGCGAAATAAAATCGTACTTTAATTCGCCACATGATCAATTAAAAATACTTCTATGCAATAAATATGTTCAATTTAATCATGTCCGACGAAAATCTGGGCATGAGTGGGCATGTACCTTTAATTAAAACACTACAGTGCAGCCGTTTGACTTAGTTCCCCGTTTTATTGGGGCGACTATATTTACATGTATATATTGTATATATGCGTGAATTTAACCAACTGTTATATTTACTATCAATGCAACACGATACCTGTTATTGTTTGTGACGTACCATCATAACTGAAGGGGCCAGTGTAAGAAGTCCCTTATGGACTTAGCCCCCTTCTTCCACTGACACCTTCAATTAATCATTTTGAATGTTTTAATCCCACATAGTTTATATAGAGGTACATGCATTTCAGGCCCGTACGCAGGTATAAATTTAGGGGTTGTGGGGGGATGCGTTATCGACGGCGCGAAGGTTATACATTTCGGCAGATTAACCCTTTCACCCCTAAGTAACTGGAATTTATTTTGATATGTTAACTTTGCAACCCAATCCAATCATCACAAAATCATTTTCAGACCAGTCCATTTATGAACATCACGAGCAAGCTCATCTGGATCTACACTTTTTGTTTTTGCCAATACCACTATACAGGCATGTGGTGTTGAAAGGGTTAAGGGGAATGTGTACGCACCCGTCGCACCATTTGCGTACGGGCCTGATAATGAGTCATTTCAGAAACATGAACACATATATCAGGAATTGTCTAGCGTTCGCTTAGGCTGTCTATAGCCAAACAGTTGTCCTATTCGCAACTCTCAATATTAGGCCATACAAAAGTACTTTGGTTCTCAGATATCGCCGCGTCAGAAATATCCATGCGCTTCGATCATTTTATCGTCATGGCGAATTAAAATCGTACTTTAATTCTCCACATATTCAATTAAAAATACTTCTATGCAATAAATATGTTAAATTCAAACATGTCCGACGAAAATCTGGGCATGAGTGGGCATGTACCTGTAATTAAAATACTACAGTGCATCTGGTTGAATTAGGTCCCCGTTTTATTGGGGCACGGTATATACAGGGCGACTCTATTTACATGTATATATTGTATATTTGCGTGAATTTAACCAACTGTTATATTTACTATCAATGCAACACGCTACCGGTTATTGTTTGTGACGTACCATCATAACTGAAGAGGCCAGTGCAAGAAGTCCCTTATGAATTTAGCCCCCTTCTTCCACAGACACCTTCAATTAATCATTTTGAATGTTGTAATCTCACATATTTTAAATAGAGGTACATGCATTTCAGGCCCGTACGCAGAATTAATTTAGGGGGGTGTGTGGGGGGGGGGGGGGGGGGGGGGGGGGGCGGGAGAGTGCGTTATCGACGGCGCGAAAGGTTATACAAATTTCGGCAGATTAACCCTTTCACCCCTAAGGTAACTGGAATTTATTCTGATATGTTAACTTTGCAAACCAATCCAATCATCACAAAATCATTTTCAGACCAGTCAACAAATTTATGTACATGGGTGGGGTGTTTTTTTATCTCAAAAATTCTGAATCTACTCGCAAAAAGTGCAGATCCTGATGATACGGCTCGAGCCGGCTCATCTGGATCTTACATTTTTTTTCCAATAACCACTATACAGCATGTGGGTGTTGAAAGGGTTAAGAGGGTTGCGTACGCACCCGTCCGCACCCATCTGCGTACGGGCCTTGATAAATTAGTCATTTTTTTTTAGAAACCATGAAACCCAACATATATCAGGAATGTCTAGCGTTCGCTAAGGCCAGTCTATAGCGAAACAGTTTTCCTATTCCGCAACTCTCAATATTAGGCCATAAAAAAGTACTTTGGTTCTCAGATATCGCCGCGTCAGAAATATCCATGCGCTTCGAGCATTTTATCGTCATGGCGAATTAAAATCGTACTTTAATTCTCCACATATTCAATTAAAAATACTTCTATGCAATACATATGTTAAATTAAATCATGTCCGACGAAAATCTGGACATGAGTGGGTATGTACCTTTAAATAAAATACTACAGTGCATCTGGTTGAATTAGGTCCCCGTTTTATTGGGGCACGGTATATACAGGGCGACTCTATTTACATGTATAATTTGCGTGAATTTAACCAACTGTTATATTTACTATCAATGCAACACGTTACCGGTATTGTAGGGTGGTGGGGGGGGGGGGGGGTGCGTTATCGACGGCAGATTAACCCTTTCACCCCTAAGTAACTGGAATGTATTTTGATATGTTAATTTTGCAACTCAATCCAATCATCACAAAATAATTTTCAGACCAGTCCATTTATGAACATGGTGTGTTTTTATTCTCAAAATTATGAAAATTACTTGCAAAAAATGCAGATCCTGATGAGACGACTCGTCACGAGCCAGCACATCTGGATCTACACTTTTTGTTTTTGCCAATACCACTATACTGGTATGTGGTGTTGCACCCGTCGCACCCATCTGCGTACGGGCCTGATAATGAGAGTAATTTTAGAAACATGTACACATATATCAGGAATTGTCTAGCGTTCGCTTAGGCTGTCTATAGCAGTTTTCCTATTCCGCAACTCTCAATAGTAGGCCATAAAAAAGTATTTGGGTTTTCAGATATCGCCGCGTCAGAAATATCCCTGCGTTTCGAGCATTTTATCGTCATGGCGAAATAAAATCGTACTTTAATTCGCCACATTATCATTTAAAAACACTTCCATGCAATAAATATGTTAAATTCAATCATGTCTAATGAAAATCTGGTGATTTTTCACGTCTAAAGTGGTTATACATGTAGTAACTTTATAGAACATATAATTCCAGCACAAAAATATTTACACAATTCCCTAACATTTGATTGGCCCGTAGCAAGCCATTATGTTTGCGGAAAATCCTAAATAGTTTCCTTCTATGCGCTCAGAAGTATACAGTCTCGTCGAAACGGTTAAAATGAGTGGTCACAACGTATACTTTCATTTAGAAATAACAAAACCAAACATAAACTATAATTTAAATAAATCCAGCACAAAATTTTTTTATTTTAACAATTCCCTAACATTTGATTGGCCCGTAGCAAGTCTCTGTCCAAAATTTTTGTATTATCCCAGTAACTGCCACGACCGAATACTTTCCGTAACCGTGAGGCACAGATAAAATAATTCTTAAAAAAATGAAAATGAAAGAAACACAATTTTCTTGATGAATTTATTTCAAATGCTGGAATTATAAGGAATGAATGGCATTTTTCTGTGGAATTTATCGGGATATAAATCTTGGAAAAGTCGCGGGAATACTGGGACGAGGCCTTCCGGCCTTCGTCCAGTATTCCCACGACTTTTCCAAGTTTATACCCCGATAAATTCCACAAAAAGGCCATTCATTCCTATATTAAGAAAATCCGCACTCCCGCGTCACCACATCACATTCCACAAAGCCCGTGTCTGAGAACCCCGTTTGCTTCTTTTCATCTTTAGAAAGCATTCAAACCTTTCAAATTGCAATGCAGCATCTTGTTCATGTTACATAAGCTTATACTTGAAGGAGACGGTGTAAAAAGGGGCTAAAAGGTCTCTTCTTCACTATTTATAAACTGGGATGTGGCTGGAGAAATGGGGTTTATGGGGTTTGCGACCAGTGTAAATCCGCACAGTCTGATCAGGATCTGCATTGTTCGCCATGCCATTAACGAATCACTCGCCTCTTGCTTGTAACAAGCACTTGAGATCATTACCAGGTTACCGTGACAGGAGTGTGCTATTTGGTCACAAACCCCATACGCCTGATTTCTCCAGCCACAGCCACATTTATATTTGTCATAAATGCATTCGTTCTCTCATCTCCAAACACCATTTACCATGCATGTGACAGGTAAGCAATTTCGATATTATCACAAAATACGAGCTTTGTGTTGTTGCATGTTCATTGCAAATTTTGCAATTAAGGACCGTTCTATACCTGATCATTTCTTTGATTCAAAGATAATTGCTTCGTAAATGTGATGGGAATATATGTATAACATATATGTGAACACGGCCTCGTTACTGTATCCTATACGGCACATGGGGGGGAGGGCAAGTCAGCCCTCTTTGTGTGCATCTAACCATCAGCAGATTCAGCTCTTCTGGCGTTTGACAAGTAACCTGACAATGCGAAGTAGAACGTATGATATAATGTAGCTAAGTAGACATCGAAAAAGCAGGGCAATGGAGTCCTATCAAGTATACATATGCTTTGAATCAGAGGGTGATCTGGTAAAGAAACGTCTCCGTAACTAAGTCTTAGATAGGTATAAATATACATGTCAGCTATTTCCTAATACTTTTCCACACCGAACGCATTTATTATCCCCTCGTCATAGACAAGAGTATGTATAGCGTTGGCCATGTACATACGTGCGTCGTGCCAGTGTGTGTACGTACGTACGTTAGTAAACATCTTTCTTTCTTAATAACTAATGAACAACTAGATCGATTTAATAATAGTTGGCCACACTGATTGTGTCTAGGGGAGGATGTTTTGTTTAGCAAACACCCAAAATCTGAACATCAATGTCACTGAGGAGGTTACTTATGTTTATTGTATTATCAAGGCTGCCAGCAAGGGGATTTGCATAGTGATAACAAGCCCTTCATTTCGAGTTATCCCTCTTTGTAAATTATGTCCACCTTGAGCATTTTATTTTTTTTTACTTAATGTCTCCTGCCTGTGATGAAACATCATGTTTTCCATCACTCCTTATTTACCTATGCTGAAAAATGCTTCACTATCACCCTAGCTCAACCATTGTCCAGGACGAATGGCATATCAGACCTTAGCTACATTGATTTTTCCCTCGAGGCATATTTAAATAAATATCTTTTGCTACATACATAGTTATGCAGCATTGCCTCGGTTTTTGTTTTGACTGTACGCTCACAGTCGGCATTTCTCGTTCTGTCTACGACATTTCTCGTTCTCTGTCCTCTATCGGCAATCATTTATATACATGTATGTATCAATCATTTCTAAATGCGGCTATAACAGTTTATAGGACACGTTCTGCTCATACACATATTAGAATAACATTTATTTGGGATATTTTTCTCAGTTTTCTTCTGCATAGAGTAAAGTAATAGCATACCATAGGTTTCTCAATATTTTTTTTAAGAAATCAGTAGACTCGTTTTAATGTAATATATATTAAATCACATCGGTCCTCTATATTATAGACTAACTGGAAAGGTATACTTTGAGAAACTTTTCAATTTTAAGGGTAAATTTACTAATTTTTATTATACTGAATTTATTACATTATCACAGTCATTTTGGCTGTGATAATGTAATAAATTTAGTATAATAATTCTGCATACTTTTAAAATCATCAAATATATGCAGTCGTTAGTTCTATATGACATAATACATTTCGGGAAAAAACAAAATGAATTACTCCCTCAAAGTATACTTGCTACATAAGGGACTGGTCATTTATTATCGCCGAGGGGGGGGGGGGGGGGTGGGGGGGGGGGCTGGATGAAATGTGGTTTGTTTTTTTTCTGTTGGATTTGCTTGGATATATGCATAGCACAACAATTGAGGGATATGGGGCATCTGCATGTCACTATATTCCTCAATTGTTGTGCTAAATATATATGTATATTGATATACTGCTTCCTCACTGTAACTCGTAAGCATGGCTGGGCTTCCAGTTAATTACTGTAACCGGTATATAAAGGTGACATACAATACTGGTGACCAGTATGGCCCCAGGTCCCCAAGCAATCTGATCAGCACCTTACACCTGTTTGTCATTCAGTCAGCTATAAAGAGATTTAATAGATTCAGATATAAATAAATGTCCTTCGAAATAGGGTGTTACAAATATTTCAGAAAAAAACCAAAACAACACCAAAATGTATGGGAACATTCGAAAAATTGTTGCAAACAGTGCAGATGCTGATGAGACAGCTCGTTACTGAAACATAGTCATATAAACATGATAAATATCTAGCACATTATGATTAAGTTACAGTACTACAAATGTACATGTATATATAATTATATAGATACATGTACTGCAATAAACTGTACTGTAATAAGAGTGATGATGATGATGATGATAAGCATCATGCAAATGAATGTATTACCATCCGAATGGCCAGTTTACATGGTGGGGTTGAGTTTGGGAGCAGTAGTGGGGAGGGGGCTCGAAAAATATCTATGATGGAATAGGGGGGGGGCCCTGAAATTTAGCTAAAGTTACTTGGGGGGTGGGGGGGTGCCCTAGAAAAAAAAATCAGATTATTGGCAAAATTCATCCAGACCCCCCCCCCCCCCCCCCCGGCGATAAATTAATGACCAGTTCCCTAAGTATACTTTGCATTTTTTGATGAAAATAGGCTACTTGTAGCGACCAGTAGTATTGACGACAAAACCTCAGGAGCAGGACTAAAGTACAACACAAATGACTAGGAAAACATATATGGAGGTAGTAATGTAACTACATGATCTGGAACAAAAGGTATTTAAACCCACTATTGTTCCAAAACATCGTTGAATGTATGTTTAACCCTAGCTAGGTTTTAATTTCTGTATATGGGTGAACAAAATTCACGTTTTTTTTTTATGATTTTCATACGCAGTCCATACGTATTGACAGGATATCAAAAATGTTTCACGCACCGTGTTTCACGGCACATACGCCACTGTGTTGATATAAAACAATAACAGTACACCCAGTCAATTTGAATTTGCATTTCACTAAGACATAATATACAGTCTGTTTCAAATAACTCGCGATTTGCATAGAAATTAGCAACACTTTTATGTTTCATCTAATCACAGAAAAAGACAACTGGAGGTGATGAAAATAAATATATACGAGTATTTCAAATAATGCCTTTTATTTTTATACACATTCCCAAAATAATGTTCCAATTCCGCGTTCTTTAATTTGTTGTTTATTGTTTTAAGTTTTCATTTTCCTAGGCATCGTTGTGTGTACGTTAAGTACCCCATCCTCTCCTTGTGATGCAAATTTATTTCTACATTGTATTTTTCCTGTCATGTATATACAGTTACTTTTAGTTGATGTTTGTCTTTCTGTGATATTGTTTATTATTAAACATGTATAATGTGCAGGTTTAATGTTTATGCGTATTATACATGGATTTGTTAGTTTATCACAAATAAAGTGTTTTTGATCTCTATGTATAACGCCTTATAATGCGTTTCCCGACATGGGTCGATAATTCAGTAATCTTTCCCCAATACTACAATATGTTACACAACATGTGGCAAACATTGTGAAATCTAAAACTCGGAAAAGTGGTTCTTGGTGTTTGCGAATTGTTGTGATAATTCAGTACACACCATTTTATCTCAAAAGTCACTGGTGATGTATACGCCGTAAGCGTGAATGCCTGAAGCTGAACAATGCACGTGTTTCCTGACGAATGCAACTCAGCTCTACTTTAACAGTTTTATCGAATAAGTATTTTCGTCTAGTAACCGCGCAAATTCCTTGCGCCGGTTACTAGACGAAAATGCGTTTATGCGATATATATGTATGTAAGAAGATTGCATTTCGTCACGAGACGGTTAATTATTTCATCTTGAAAAATTGCTCTGGTGCGCGTGCAGCATCATGCAAGTGCTACAGTCGGGCTGCATAGATAGCTTGACCCGAATTTTCTGTCTGTAACGCAGTGCGACTTACGTTAGAGATAGAACATTCGGGTTATGATGTGCTGTCTGGAAAAATGAACTTCGAACTACTTCAGGTGCATCAGCGGCGTTAGCATTGGCGTTAGTTTGTTCGTCTGACGTCAATATTGACTTGCTTTAACCCTTTTAATACTGAGGTACGCCATATATCGTTTGCGGAAAATCCTAAATAGTTTCCTTCTATGCGCTCAGAAGTATACAGTCTCGTCGAAACGGTTAAAATGAGTGGTCACAACGTATACTTTCATTTAGAAATAACAAAACCAAACATAAACTATTTAATAAATCCAGCACAAAAATATTTACACAATTCCCTAACATTTGATTGGCCCGTAGCAAGGTATCTGTCCAAAATGTATATCCCAGTAAACTCCCACGCCGAACTACCTTCCGTAACCGTGAATGTTTTTTTTTTGTGGAATTTATCGGGGATATAAACTTGGAAAAGTCGCGGGAATACTGGACGAGGCCTTCCGGCCTTCGTCCAGTATTCCCGCGACTTTTCCAAGTTCATACCCCATAAATTCCACAATAAGGCCATTCATTCCTATAATAAGTTTCATACACGTATAGGTGTATCTGAAAGGAATGGTTAAAGGTAAACCGACAAAATATGCCAATTCTAACGTATATTCATAACGACTCGGCGAGGGTGTTCCAAGGAAGTTATTCGTGATTTTCCACGTTCGATAACTTAGTTTTTATAAGAAACTGGTCTACAGGATATAATACACATGTGTGCGTGTGCTCAGCATGAAAGTGGCTATGTTATCATACCGATCACAAGGACTAGATAACATAGCAACGGCCACAGCAACTCTTAAATCTATTTAATACTTGAATTTGGTGGTATACATGTATATTTATAAACTTATATTTATATACCTGAATATGATATATATATATATATATATAAATGTAATACCACCATATTCAGGTATATTACATAAAAGTATATATAATAAATGTATACCACCATATTTCAGGTATAAAATTGATTTAAGAGTTGCTGTGGTCGTTGCTATGGTTGGTTTATTTTTAGAAGCGAGCAAGGGCCGACGGACAGAACGGGACCGTCACCGCTTGGGACAGAACAACAAAATCTTAACGCAAAATATATGGACATTATCACGTTTTCATGAACTTCGTGTTATTTTATCTCGTCAAATTTATCTCGTCCCGACAAAGTAGTAAATCGTCTACTTGAAACGTATGTAGTTAAGACGACGTATACGTTGTATTAAAGTACATGCACTATTCCATCAGTTCTAAAAAAATTACGAGTGCCCGCTATGCAGATATAATCATTTAATACTATTTATTTTTACTGATAGTGACTCTGGTGGGGTATCAGACTATTTTCATATGCAAACGAGGCATGGTATTTTTTAATTATTTATACTAATTCAATGCGTCACTTGAAAAAATAAAATTTTTCGACAGTATAAATATGAGATTATTAATAGTAATGTCCGTAAAACACGGTTATCGCCCCTGATATCAATGTGGGGAAATTCATTACGCAAACATTGTATTAGCGAGCTACCTCCACCAAACCCCGGTTATCTATGTAAACAGGGGTTTGATGAGGTTGGCGCAATAGGTAATTAGGTAATGCGGTCAAATAGGTCACGATGCAGTGACCTATTTTCAATCATAACTTATGTTGTAAGCGATTGTACATGTAATGTGTATTTTCAATATTTATATTATTAAAATGTATCATATCGGTACCAAAACCCCTTTAAGTAATATTTGTATATTTTAAAATGTAAATGAGGTGTCATGAAGGCGCATGAATATAAGTATTAATTAATCCAGTTTTATATGAGGCAAATCCACACAGCCTAAAAACATAGTGCTGGAGTATAAAACCATAGTATCGTATATTGTTCATAAGTATATTCACTATTAAACATTAATTTACAATATGTATATTATTTTATTAAAACAGTAGATGCTACCGCTTGTTTCGCTATATGTGATATTTATAAAACCAAAATATTTTTTTATTCGTCCGCGTACGGATTTTTGTCACACAAAGCGCCATTTTCAGTTCATATTTTTTGACCTCGTGAATATGAACCCGGACTAAGTTTAAACAACGCTCGATTTCCGTCCAATTCAGATTTCCTCTGCAGAAATTGTTCAGACTAACTACATATTAAGTAATGTTGCTAAATAAGTGTTAACGGCTGAACATGGTTATCACTAAAAGGGAAGAAACCACAGTCGTATTATTGAAAAATAAGATTTTACCTGAGACCTCTAGAGGCCGCCATTATCCCAGTGTAAACAATTAATAGACCGTGTGATCCCATTTCCTGAGTAGCCCCCGTTTTAGTGAAACGATGTGCTAAAATCATGATATTATGTTCCCCAATAATTGAAACGGTTTTTGAATTTCTCGGTAAAAAAAAACTACGAAAGTCATAAAAAAACCAAATAACGATTTATAATTTTGAACATTGGATACGCTTAAACGGTTATTACTCTCTCATCGGATCGTCAGTTGTCGTCGATAGCGATTTAACGTACTGATCTGGTCTTTAATTTATTTTTTGTCAACTTTCAACGCCCATTACAGAATATATGGTTAATTTTGGAAATAAATAACGGCAAATTACGATGACGTCCTGCTTTGAAATATCTGTCAAACATGCGGACGTAATTTAAGGAAATCGATTATATTTTAAGGCTACATCTGTGACTAATTACGAATTTATGGTATGGTCTTTGGCTACAACCCGACACATTACACAGATCTAGTTGTAAATACACGTCGCTTTGTGTGGGGAAAACATCGATAATGCTAGATTGTGTGTGACGAGTGTTGATCTGATGACCCCACACAGCTGTGACCCTTAGCAATTGTTTTTGAAAATTTGACGTCGTTTTTGATGTGTGCCGCAACACCTCACTGTCGAGACATGACAATTAACGATATACTCTCGATTAATACACAGATCTAATTAGACGGCTGGTTTATTTAAAATAAAGAGTAGTTCAGTACACCTTCGCCGATATTGTTTTTAGAAAATCAGTAATATTTTCCGGAAATGGTGTTGAAAAAGTTGACAAAAATTCTTTATCACCGTATTTAGTTGTGCCGATATTGTTTTAATAAAATCAGTAATCTTTTTTCCGTAAATGGTGTTGAAAATTGGACAAAATATATAGCCGCATTCTCAGATATTCGTTTTAGAAAAATCACGATATTTTCTGTAAATGGTGTTGACACAAAATGCAGCGTTCACGCGGAATTCAAATTAAATACAAAATAATAATTTAATAAATAGACGCCGATGGCTACTGTGTTTGCGGCCATGAATTCTTATCGTGTAGCCACAGGCGCAGTTCGAACAGTGTTGTGAGCAGATGGAGGACAATAATTATTTCAAATTCATAAAAAAAAATGTTTTTGCTGTCCGAAAATTAAATTAATTTGTGACAGCCAAAAAAAAAGATTTTGGGACAGTAAAACATTATATGGGTATAGACAGTATAGACAGTACCTCAAACTTAAAAAAAAACAGTAACAAACTGTCTGTGTAATATATTACTAAACTTAAAACATCAGTAACAAACTGTCTGTGTATATAAGTGAAACGCCCCCCTGATCATAAGTTGCGCGGATGTGTATGATGATCTTTAATTACGATGGCTAAAAATGGGACACTGTTTCACAAAATATAAGCTGTCACTGGAGAAATGGGGTATGACTAGCATGACCCGGATCAGCCTGGCGCAATCCGTTCTGTCTGCCAAGGGCATATTCCGTTCGCGTTTCAATCAGTGAAACACCTGCCCTGGAACTGGAATGGACTGTCTTATGTTAATTTTCCGACCAATCCAGTCGTCACAAACTGATTTTCAGACTAGTCCATTTATGAAAAAAGGGTGCTTTTGTTCTAATGATATGCATATTACTTGCAAACAGTGCATATCCTAATGAGACGGTTCGTTACGAGCAGGCTCATCTGGATCTGCACTGTTTGCCAACCCTGATATAGCGGGTTGTCGGGTTCAAAGGGTTAAGAAACAGGGGCCCCTTTAACTAAACTTCGTACGACTAAAATGTTCGTAAATGCAAATTCAGGATAGTCTGGAGATTTCAAGTGATGGATTTAGATTTATGGAGCATAGTGTCCGGTTTATAGAGGTTAAATTGTAAATTAGACATGCATATGTCAAGGCAAGCGGGTGTGCTTTGCGAACACGAACTGGCATTACCATCAGAGATAGATGACAATGAAACCCATACAATTAAGGATACTGAGACTGCATGCGTGTCCGGTTTAGAGAGGTTTTACTGTACTAAGAAAAGCTTGTCGCCCTATATGAATATAATATAAATGTACATCTGTAGCCTATTTCATCAACATTGAAAAGTATACTTCTGTAGCAAAGTATACTTTGAGGGAGAAATTGTCAATTTTAGGATAAATTTATAATTTTTTATTATACTGAATTTATTACATTATCACAGCCATTTTGGCTGTGATAATGTAATATATTCAGTATAATAATTCTGCATAGTTTTAATCATCAAACATATGCAGTGGTTAGTTCTATATGAAATAATGCATTTCAGGAAACATAAATGATTACTCCCTCAAAGAAAATATTACATTGAAATTTTGATAAATCGGCTACAGACAATGTTCACACAAGTTCATACTATACTGCGCATTTGGTTGTCATCTGAGATATCTTACAGTATAAATATCGGCCAGTTTCACCTCGTGTAGTTTTTTTTATACAGACCATGTTCACATATACATGACGTACTTTATACATGTATCCCATCACCACAAGGCAGCAGATATATCTTTGAAACCAATAACACTTTTCGAAAAGGTAGGTCATCGACTATTGCCTGGCCCACCGATGTGTTTGGGCCAATTAAACATTTGCGATCTGAAAAAATATGCAACTAACTTGAAGTATCTTGTTTTTCAAAATAATAAAGTTTTCATCCCGGCCCTACCAAAGGTCAAGGTCAAAGGGAACTTGATTCAATGCAGTTTTATTCAGTACTGCTCGCAATAACAGCAATGCATTGGTAACACACGAGACCTTCATATTAACATATTTGTGATTTATTTAGTTTCGTCATGCAGGATTTGCGAAAACTAAACAGTAAGGGTAAGTGGGAAAGGGGGCTAAGTCCATAAAGGGACTTGGTACCCTTCTTCCATTGAACCCGGCTATGGAATTTTGTACGGTCAATCACAACATTACATTAAATATAAGCTAACTATCTACAGTGAAACCTCTCTAAATCGGGTCCCCAGGGTGTCCGGTATAGAGGTGTTCCACTGTTATAAGCACTCGATGTCCAATTCTTTGGTCATTTTCAGCTATGAACAAACAGGACAATGAAATACATTATATTTTGAAACCCATCTAAATTAAGCACAATGGGGTCACAGGGTGTCCGGTTTAGAGGGGTTCCATTTAATTGACCCCTGTATGTTTAACCATTATACCGCTACACACAACAATTGTCGTCTGCTGTTGTTTTATATATAGCCTTATTTCTCAATAAAAACATGGTTTAACAGCATTTTAGTGCTAAAGTGCTGTCAAAGCATGTCGGAAATGATTATAAAGAGCAGGCAAAGCATGTTTTTGGTGATAAAAATGGAAAATAGAAAATAGAAAATAAACAGCAGACGACAAAAATAATATAGCAGTGTAAAGGTTGGCATGGGTTATTTCGGTATATCTGGTGGTTTTCTGTGCATTGTTACCAACATACAATTTACGTCACCTCCCGCGAATACGGGTATTTTGACAGTACATGTATAAAGGTTGTCCGAAAGTTCGGAACGGTGAATGTGTAGATGCCGATATTTGTCGTGTGTAATGTTTAAGCATAAGTAGTTACACACAACTATGTAAATTACACAAAACCAACGAAATCTACAAAAATATACCAAAATCCACCAAAATACCCATATGACACCAAAGTAATGACCCTCTGTTCAAACACCTGTGATAACAGGTACAACCCCTCTAAACCGAACAATCGGGAAGATATGGATGTTCAACTTAGATGTGTTTCTCTGTTATGTATCTCTGATTACATGACTTTTTTGGGGGGGGGGGGGAGTTTGCAAAACACTAGAAAATGTGTCATGAAGTGCTCACATGTCTGATAGTGGAACATCGCCAAACCGGACACCCTGGGGACCTCCCATGGTGTCCGGTTTGGAGAGGTTCCACTGTACATGCAATGATGCCTTTCCATAATATTTGCTAGCACTGTACTTTAGTTATTACTTCAACTTGTGACGGAGGTCGACTACATACAAGGTGCAATAATGGACAGTATTGCTCGTGAACTATATATGACACTCGAACGGAGACCTGGTCTGGTCCTCTGGTACGTTTTTGGCATTCTTGTATGTGATAGTTGAATCTGGTTATACTATACCCCTTATAAGAGTAATACGATTATTCCTTATGCAATTACTTTTAGCGGAAGCCCGGTGCCCGTCACTTTGGTGTGGAATAGACGTGGCACCAGGTCGGAAAATATATTTATTTCTATGCAAATATTCTGTTTTGATTTTGGGACCCCCCCACCCCCATGTAGGCCGCTAAACACAATTAAACAAACAAACAAACAAACACTCTTCATGCTTATGGAATAAAAGTATATATCTATCTAATCAGTAGCCTATTTCACCAACATCGCAAAGTATACTCATCTAGCAAAGTATACTTTGCGGGAGAAATTTTCAATTTAAGAATACATTTATTAAGTTTTGTTATACTGAATATGACATATATATCGAGTGGTGTGAAATGTCCAAATATGGACATTTCACACCACGAGATGAACATATACCGTGAAATAGCGTTGGCTCGAAATGCCACGGGTCTGCATATTTCTTTCGAGTGATCGCATCTTTCGAGCCATCGCATCTTCCGATTGTGTTATATTTGTCGACTACAGTACCCGTCGGATTTAGGAAATAACGAAGCATAATAGAGTATCCATGTCTTAGATGATATTAGTATTATATATTTTAATTTATTCCCAGATGAAAGTTATCATGTGAAATTAAATAAACTGTATTTAAATGTATTTACAAAACTGTCTTTATTTCAATTATTATCAAAGGAGAAAAGCTCCAGTATTTACTACAAATAGTGGCGTACATAATTATTTAATTCCTAACTAGGAAGTGCCGTATTATTATTGGGCGTTTTTCGTTGTAACTCCCGGGTAGCCTTTCGAATAACAGGAGGACCACTAGAACAAGCAGAGTTCCAACTCGAGTTAAAGAATGTTGACCTTTGAACCATACTCGAGTACCTTTAATCGAACCCATGCCGGGTGGTGGGTTACTAGGGCTCCAACTCGATTTGAACCCGAGCAACGACTCTGGTTGTTCCTATGATACTCGGGTTACTCGAGCATAACCCGTTGTTCCTATGATACTCGGGTTACTCGAGCATAACCCGTGAGTTACCACGAAAAACAACCAATGACTTACGACAGACTATTAAATGCGCCGAGTGGCCGAAGCCCACAATATTTCATAAATCGCCGTTTATCGTCGATCGCAATCAACAACGTTAATGACCAAATTGCACCACTTTATACAATTAACTGCACTTGAAAAGAAACCAAATTTCATAGACAGGTAGAGCGCGGCTCGGCCTTGGATCGTAATAAGTCGGACGCGGATGTGTGAACATTAGCCAAACACAAACTTCGACATGATTCATCGTATAGAAAAAATACGAGAAATGTGTCCGCTGGACTTGAAAAATGTTTCGACGGGTCGAATATTTCGAGGAGTAGCATTTTGAGCCATCGCATGTAAAATACATTAAACATATAGGGAAAATTATCGGGACCGCGACGCTATTTCGAGCGAAATATGAATATTCTATTTATTATATACCGCTCCATGGAAATCAGGAGTTTTGTAGACTGTATACGGTAATGAATGTGTATTTGCAGCCTATTTGCGCTGTTTTCCCGAACATAGACTTTAGGTTAGACACCACCAAATAGTTTTACTATATAATTTAACCGAATGCCATCCAATAAGGCCAGTCTCTCCTACTTTCACTATTCGTATGGATGCTGTGGGACCCACTTGTACATGACCTGCAGCCAGTCTGTACTGGTTCTGCATGAACTAAACAATAGGTTCACTTACTCCTAAGAAAGAAAAATCCAACCTTGTCATATCCTCCAATATTGTGTACATTTTTTGGCCACGGAAACTCCGTTTACATCAAGTGACCAACAGGGTCAGTGTTTTCTTTTAAATGCTACAAATATGCTGAAAACTGGTGTTGAAGGCACCCCAAAATGTTCCTCAAGTGAAACTGGGTAGTAATGGATCAAGATTTGCAAGCAAACGGTGTCTGTGACCTCAAAACCCCCGCACTATTTTTTTATACCGGACTACTTTTGCATACACCCTGGGCGGTTTCGCACCATTTGGTGTCTTCTAACCTATAAGTGTACCAGTCCCACTACAAATCAATCTACAATATTCACTATTCAAAAACTAGCTTCTATTCCTGGATACAGTACCAAGTTTGGAGCAAATATCTCAAATGGTTGTCACACAGCAGCTGTGTAACTCCACCATGTGACTGTCCACATTCTGCCTTATGCTGCATATGCTGATGAGATGGTTCGCTACGCCATCTCCACTGGACCTACAGTGTTTGCAAATGGTTGGCTTTATGGAGAATTGAGACGATGCTGTTTTGGCATGTGCCGCCGGTTGCAAAAGTGACCTATGTGTATATGTTATCTCCCTTGAGATAGCGTATTATGCCACTCAAATTTCTATGGGGGCATCCATAGTGTCGTGCTACGCCTAAATGGCGAGTACGACCAAGAAAATAGTGCCATGTGCCAACTTATCCTATGGCGTTTTGGTCTGTCTTGCTTTGAATCTAAAACTCTACATATACTAATCTCAACAGTTGTCACGGTTTTGGGCTCAGTTTATGAGTTAAATTCTGGAAAATACGAATCAAGACATTTCGTGTGTATGAATACAGCACCTGTTATCTTTAGCATTATGTTTAGTTCTCAGAGTTAGGTAGCAGTGACCAGTTAGCCGCCAGTTTCGTACAATTATTTTCTGGGAGATTCAAACAGTAATTTATCACAGAGAAAACGTATGCATGTGAATGGGTTTGCACCATCACAGTACATTTTCCTCTGGATGATGATTGAGAAAATATGCAATTTTCAGTCTCTAGTTCCGCATGTGATCAGTTTTTGTGGAGATAACATATTTCAGTACTTTCAGTACTTTGATTATATTGAGTTTCTCATAAGCTGGTGCTGGAAGATGGACTGTGACAACACAGCACAATCCGCGACACAAATGCACAGGTGCAATAAAACTGCACTTGCAATGTACAGGGCTCCCAGAAACAAGTTTATGCCAGGGTTCATTTGACTCATCTATCTGCATTTTTTTGGAGTTATTTGGTCAAAGAATTTGACGTGTAATATCATCAACAAATTTTCCACAATTTCAAAATGCAAAGGAAATAGCTTACAAATGATCTATTTCTGCAGTATTATCAAATAAAATTGTCCAAACTAAGAACAAATGAAAATTGAACGACTGGCAGTTGTATGACTCCTAAACTCAATTGGCAAGGACTCCTTGCCAATTGAGTTTAGGAGTAAATTCCTAAAATCCTGAGTAATTGACTCCTTTTTTAACGTAAACTTTTTTCTGGTCGTCGTGTTCGGCGATTATCATGTACCTGTTGTTTCTGTCTTTTAATTTTGCAATGATGTTCTTTTGACCAAATAACAAGCGCGTGACTGTGAAGGTTGATTTGTACGGAGCCCCGCAGGGGACATGGCCTTTTTTTTATTAATTCGTTCCAACAAAATATCAATTCGTTCCCTCAAATTAACAATTCGTTCCCTCAATTTAACAATTCGGTCCCTCGAATTAGCAATTAACAATCCTTTTCCCACGAAATAGCAATTGTTATATCGTGGGAACGAATTGTTAGTTTGTGGGAACGAATTGTTAATTTGAGGGAACACATTTGTAATTCGTGGGAACGAATTGTTAAATTGAAGGAACGAATTGTTATTTCGTGTGAAAGAATTAATAAAAAATAATTCTACGTCCCTCCGGGGCTCCGTAGATTTGGGACTACACTGGTCGTATATGCCCTTTTTGTCAGCCTGTTGGCCAACATGCACGGACTGGCTCACTCTTGCAGCATGCTCAGAAACTCAGGAAAAGGAATAGAAGACATGTATATATATTTATGCCCCATTTTTCAATGGCATCTGTAATTATTCACTATTTATGATATCGGATTACCTGGAGTAGGTATCATTCAGTGTTATGTTAATGACCCGTTATATACCTGATCATCGTTTGATTCAAAGATAATTGCTTCGTAAATGTGATGGAATATATGTATAACATATATGTGAATACTGCCTCATTACTGTATCCCATGGAGTTGCAAAGTCGGCCATCTTTGTGTGTTCCAGCTATCAGCCAGTTTCATCTGTTCTGCCATTTGACAAATAACTCAACATGTGAAGTAGAGCATATGATATAATGTAACTAATCATATATAGAAAAGCCAGGAGAACGGACTCCTATCAATTATATTACACCAAACTGTAAAATATGTCAGTTTTCTGGACAGTTTTGTGACTGTGTTTTTAACAACATGAACCACCATTATAATTACCCTCATACACAGAAAATCGCACAGTGTATCACTTTTACCTGGCCATCCACACAACACATACCATATATACCAAATATTCTACTCTGTTATTAGCTATTCATCCAGTGACATGTAAGCAGTTACCTGAGTGTATTGGCCATTGTGTCTACTCATCTAATATGCGAGTAAATATGGCTTTACCTATGGGCAACGCGTACACTAACATAGACTGTGCGTCAGATTGAAACATTTACACATCAAAATGTATTTTGAGATTGATGGAAGAAATGCTCAGATATCTCGTCTTTTGTATAATTTGCTGTCATAATATTTATAGCTTGCCGTTGTGATATCTGTCTATTATGTATTGCACCAAATATAATTTGTTTTACTGTCATATTATTTGCTGTAGTGTCAAACGCACGAAGTGGTGAAACTGTACGATAGCTTGTACATACAAAGATGGCGGAGATGGCAACACAATGATCCATATAGTATCCAGTAACAAGACAATATTCACATATGTTATATTCATATATCACATCACTCTTATGAAGCAATTATCATTGAAGTCAAGTGTATCTATATATCACCTAATACCTTAACTTTAGGCCATACTGTCGGTTTCCGATAAATTGGCAACGGCACGTGGTCTGCGGACTATGTCTACGGATGTAGCCGTTTGCAGCCATTTTAGGTGGCCGAATCGACGCCTTATCTATAGCAATTTAGAGCTTGAAAATGCATGATCCCGATAGCTTAGAAGATAATTTAAATGATCAACTGGTTGACTGGTGAAACAGGCGATTGAAAACCACAATAAATGCCATATTTGTAGACGTAAAACGTTTCGAATGTTGATTCATTTTGATTACCCAGTAGTCCGAAAGCATTAGCATTATTGTACGCACAGCTCAGATGGTAGAGCGCTCGGTAAATGCATTCGACCTGCGATCCTTTTGTGCGAGTTCCAGCCTCGGACAATTTTTATTTCTTTTATTCATTAACAGATTCAACGTTTTCCTCACTTTACAAAAATGTCTTAGATAGAGTTTGACAAAAGTGTACTTGTGACGTGTGCACTGGGTACAGCGTCACAGATCAGGGCATACGGTGTTCACAATTCATTTACTGAATACATATTTCACTATCAAACAACGTGAAACTAACGATGTACACACATTCTAAAATTGTCCCCAGTAGGTGTTTCATAGAAACGACAGTACGGGAGTGGGGGACTATTGGGGACGTCAAATATACACATCCTCGGGGTTATCGACCTCTAATTCCCGGCCCCTGAAAATGTTTGACTGTAAATACACCTCACACTTTGTATGTCCGCCGCCCCACAGCGGGAAAAACATTGGTTGCGCGCTTATACATTTTGTCCAGACAGACATATTGATGTAACTAAGACGATTCAAATGACATTATCAGTTTTTGAACCAATACAAAAAGTATGTTTCTGTAAGTTACATTAAATAAGGTTAATAAAATAAACGATAAACGACGGCAGATATATATCTGGGAGTATAAAGTGAGGGACACAATTCAATAAAATGAAGATAGCAAAAAAGTAACTGTTACCACTACGCTATATGCATCACTTACGAACTGTATGTATTGGTCACAGGTTGATATAGGTGCACGTATGTATAACACTGCTTGTATGTTCTAAAATTCGATAATGAAACACAGGTGCAACGTTATCGATTAATATTGACTTGCTCATGCATACATTTCCAATGAGCACTTAACGTATGTTGTGTGATACATATACGAGTCGAGTGCCTGTGCTCACTATTTTCTTTTTCAGCAAATACGTATCAACAAAAGTGACAACTTGATTCAAAATATGCCTGAACTATTACTTGAATACATTTCGGGCCAACATTGGTGACATGCATACTACATCTTCATGCTAATATCAGTTTTGCATTTCTAACACACCTACTTTACCTATTATGGTTCAATATGGAATCTCCTGTGACCTTTGCCATTGCACTGTATCGGAATTCAACAGTATCCGCAGACGATAACTTGCTACTTGTTTACAAACAAACCGGTCATAAACAAAACACAGAATAGGTGAGACAGGTAAATATACCCGTGCCAGTATTCCTATTAAATATTGATTTTTAGATCTGTTATCAAGTCTTATGCAGTCGAGTGGTTAGAGTGACGGATGTCAATGCCGTAGGTAGTGAGTTCGAATCTGTGCTTTTCATGTGAGGTTCGATCTCTCGACCAGATAAAATGATAAAAAAAAGTTCTGCAAACGTATGAACATTCTCCCGCCTCGATACCACTGAGCCAATATTCTCCCGCCTCGATACCACTGAGCCACACTACATGTCTATTTTGCGCATCAAAATACACTATTATATTATGTCGTACACTACCGAAATTTAAAATATTACTTGTTAAAAGGTCTGGAAAGTTCACAGAGCCATCGGTTTTATACAGTCTTGTTGGTTGAAACCCTACATCGATTTCAACACAGAAAAACGAAAGTTGGCCAAAAACAACTTCGAAAAGGATCTCTTTAAAGTGGCAAACAATTCAATATTCGGGAAAACAATTGAAAACATGAGAAAACGGGTTAACGTTGAACTCGTTAACACCCCAAAACGTCTGAGGAAAGTATGTGCAAAACCCAACTTCCAATCTTTCAAGATTTTCAATGAAGATTTGGTAGCAGTGAAAATGAAGAAAACAAACATTGTTTTGAACAGACAAATTTTCGCCGGATTTTGCATTCTGGATATTTCAAAAGTATTCATGTACATTTGTATCAGTTCCACTATGACTTCATGACACCCCAATATTGTGAAAATGCTCAGGTTCTCTTTACTGACACAGATGCTCTATGTTGCGGAATACAAACAGAAAACTTGTACAAAGATATGTTTGAAAATCAGGATACGTTTGATACAAGTAATTATGAAAAGTACCATCCGTTGTATGGCAATGCAAACATTAAAGTCCTAGGTAAAATGGAGGATGAATGTGGCTGTAAAATTGTCGAGAAATTTGTTGGCTTGCGACCCAAAATGTACAGCCTGCAATACAGTCACATGGAGACTGAAAGTGATGAATATGGGATTGAGCGCGTGGAAAAGAAACAATATGCAATTAAGAGAGCAAAGGGGGTAAAGAAATGCGTTGTTGATAAACAGCTGAAACATGCGATGTATATTCATTGTTTGGCAAAACAATGTTCGTTACGGCACTCTATGAATTTGATTCGTAGCTTTGACCACCAGCTGTACATTATTGCTGTTCAGAAAACCAGTCTCTCCCCGTATGATGACAAACGTTACTTTACTGGCCATTACAAAGTTCCTCAGTGATGAACCATTTCATATCTTCTTCTTCTGATGTATATAGTTCGATTTGTGTACATATGGGTATATATTTTTGTTTGGGCTCTACTATTCATGCTTCATATAATAATACATATATCTAAATGTATATATGTTTGTCATTATTTGCCTTTCCAGGATTCATAGCAATCTTATCCATACATTAAATGTTTCATTAATTTTCAAAATCGAGGTCATGTGGGCGACAGTGTACTCTGCATATTACATTGATGTATTCACATTTCTAGTCTCCAGTACCTTTAAGATGCATCTAATTGTATCATATTTTAAGATAAAATGATTATCACCAGCTATACATGCACATGCTTCATACACTGTAATAGTTCTCAACAACTGGAATTCAAGAATAAAAACAAAATAATTTGTTTCCAATATATTTATTGGCCCCGTACAAATGATCTAGTATGGTTTGGGGCCCCATCCACATACTGACCTTACAAACACACGTATACTACAACATGTTCAGTATTACAATTCTACTCAGCTTAACCTTATACTCACAAAATGTCCAGTATTAGACTCCTACACATATTGATCTTACAACCACATGCATAATACAAATATTCAGTATTAGAGTAATAAACATATTGTCCGTATAACCACATGTATTCATACAAAGATCCAGTATTAGAGTCATACACATATTGATTTAACATCCACATGTATAAGAGAAATGTCCAGTAGTAGACTCATACACATAATGTTATTAGAACCATATGTATAAATACAAATGTCCAGTATTTTAGTCATTCAGTATCTTCTTCCTCTGTGTAGTATTCGTCACCATCTGTGTCTTCTTCCATACTTTCTTTGTCTTCATATTTGTCATTATCTATGTATTCTTCAAACTGGTGTCTATATTACTTAATGCCATTCGAATAGCCTTTTAACGATCAATGTCACTGTTCATATATTGTTCTATAGTATCAATAATTTCACCATGAAAATTCCAATTTCTCAGCTGTAAAATGTATTGAATTATCTTTGCGTATCTGTTCACCAAGTCTCGTATATCGTCTTCACGAAACTTTTTGTCGGCCTTCTCTTCAGCTTCAGCATCCGAGAGTCCTTTTTTTTCATATTTTACTACTTTATTCCGCCACTCTTCTTCGTTATTTTCCTTTGACATCGATGCCAAGGCCATAAATACTTCATTTTCTTCATCATTGTTCTCAAAAGCGCTTTCTTCATAATTGTTATCAAAAGCACTTTCTTCTTCTGGCTCATATTTCATTCTTTTATTTGGTATGTAATCCTCATCTGGTAGCTTTCGCGTGAGAGATAACTGTTCTGGACACCAGTTCTTCACATGTTTTTGAAGATCGTGAACGTTTTCAAACAGCACCCCACAATCATTTGTAGTTGTCTTCTGTATTTTCCACAATTTCTTTACTGTCAGAAAGCACTTGTTTGGATTGTATCAAGTTTTTCTCCCGCTCAGAATACGTCTGTTCTGGTCGAAGGTTTGTCACCGAATGAACGTGTTCGTCTTCGTCGCCCCCTTTTATATCAAATATGTCACTGCGCATGCGCGAATGTTCCGGAGTGGTATATTTAGTGATGAAATTATCAGATGAAGTACTGGTTCTACCCCGCAGCCAGTCTTGCTATTGTCACACAGAAACACTTAATAGTACATATACTCTACCTGTTGGCCCCGATACATTGGCTGGGAACGGATGTTGGAAGACGAAATGCGCTGCTGCTGCTGCTGCTGCTGCTGCTGCTGCTGCTGGTGCTGCTGGTGCTGCCACTGGTGCTGCTGGTGCTGCTGGTGCTGCTGGGTGCTGCCACTGTGCACTGGTGCTGCGGTGCTGCTGGTGCTGCTGTGCTGCCACTGGTGCTTGCCACTGGTGCTGCCACTGGTGCTGCCACTGGTGCTGCTGGTGCTGCCACTGGTGTGCCACTGCTGCCGGCTGCCGCTGGCACGCTGCCGCGCGTGCTGGTGCTGTGCTGCTGCTGCTGCTGCTGCTGCTGCTGCTGCTGCTGCTGCTGCTGCTGCTGCTGCTGCTGCTGCTGCTGCTGCTGCTGCTGCAGCTGCCACTGGTGCTAGCTGGTGCTGCACTGGTGCTTGCCACTGGTGCTGCCGCTGCCGCTGCCGCAGCCGCTGGCCGCTGCCGCTGGTGCAGTGCTGGTGCTGCTGCTGGAGATGCTGCTGGTGCTGCTGGTGCTGCTGGTGCTGCTGGTGCTGCTGGTGCTGCTGGTGCTGCTGGTGCTGCTGGTGCTGCTGGTGCTGCTGGTGCTGCTGGTGCTGCTGGTGCCGCTGGTGCCGCTGGTGCCGCTGGTGCTTGCCGGTGCTGCCGCTGCCGCTGCCGCTGTGCTGCCGCTGTCGTTGCCGCTGCGCTGCGCTGCTCTGCCGCTGCCGCTGCGCTGCTCTGGCATACTGCTGGTGCCGCTGCGCTGCCGCTCGTGCCGTGCCGCTCCGCTGCTCTGCTTAAACTGCAAAGGTCCTCTGGATGTTTATGTTTCATGTGTCGGTTCCGGTCATGTGCCCAAGTATACTGCTTGTTACACCGGTTACACTGATGTTTCATATTCAACGATGTGCAGACTTCGACGAATAAGCCTTAAATGATGAAATATATATTAGTCTTCTCTATATATACTTTTAAATACGCTGCATACCATATTCTTTGATCCAACTGTTGAATTCTTGGGGTATCCGAGCCATTTTACGTACACCTCCTTGATACCTTCTTTTCCGCCTCTTTAACACTTTTTCAACATTGAATAGGTCGTCTCGCCCTTTATCAACCTTTTGCAGTTCACCCGAATAGAAAGTACCTTCTATCGGATCCCCATCATAGTCCACAATATTGTATACCGCCATTCCTTGACGAATGTATCTCGTCTTTATTACAAATACTTCCTCAGTCCATTTTTGTTCGTTGTCTCGTTGAAACGTACGTCTATTTTGCGAAATGCGTACACAATCTCCAACATTGAAGGATTTCATAGATCTCTTATTCACCACTTTCGCTTTGAAAGTATTAACATACATGTGTTTCCATGTCATAGCTTCATTTCCATTGTTAATTTCTCCAGGTGACTTCCCCTTCAGTGCACTATGCGGCCTAGAATTGTAATTGCTTACTATTTGCTGCAACACATTCAGATAATGGTATATACGCGCATGCTTAAAGTACCGGTACATTAGTACTTTTAGTGTTCGGATAACTCTTTCAGCATAATTTGCGTGTGTGATATTATGGGTAACGTAATGATCAATCCATTGATTGTCTAAACACGCTTTTACCCATCTGTTTTTCCGATCTGACTTGATTTGGCTTTCGTCCGCTTTTAAATATCTTCTTAAATCCATTGATAATCGATCCATGAAGATTGTTCTTTAATGGCACCACCCACGTATATCGCGAAAATATGTCAATGGCTACAAACAAATACCGAATTCCATCGTTTTCCTTCGAGATGTTGGAAACATCCGCTAAATCAACATCCCACAGAGCATCGATACCCTGAGATATCACTCTTCTGCTTTTGAACTTGTGACGTAGAGGGAGCTGAAGACTGTAAACGTCGACGTTTTGTAACCACCTTCGAATGGCTTGCACACTCACTTTGTATCTTCCCTCTGTCTTCAAATATTTGTATATTTTTAGTGGTCCCGCGTAACTGATAGGATTATGAAGATCAAAATAAATCGCGCTCAAGTGCTCTTTCCAACCCATATTTACGAACTGATGTAATATTATTATTGTTCTATTTTATATCAATTCCAGAACTCATACCATGTAAGTGAATCATGAAAATTACATATTGGGAAACTATGCTTTCACGAAAGTCACGATTTGATTGGATGGTTTTCTAAAATGTGTAGTTAAGAATTGTTATTAAATTGTCTATTACAACGTTTTGTGCAATACTCCGAGGGAAAATCCCCGAGTACGCCGCCGCCGCATTCATTAGTAATCCCAGAGACATATTTATAATCAGGGATCTATTTTTAGAAGCCGGGAAGATCCCAAAGGGTTTCTATTTTTACAATCCGGATGGAAATCCCACTGTAATCTATTTTTAGAATCCGGTGAAATCCCACTGGGATCAACGAGTGCGCTGGCGGATCCACATGATCCACTGCCGCAGAACTCTCATTTCCTCCTCATTAGTGGACATTCGTGAACGGCTTTAATACTTGAACAAGTCCCCCCTATCAGTGTTGATATTACTTCACCAGTAAATAGTGTAAAATAGCATACACATTGTACAATGTACTTGTCTTTGTCGAGCCCTCTTGCGGAAAGAGAGACATAGTGATCACAATGACGTCCGTCCGTCCGTCCGTCTATTGCGTTTGGGTTTTCTACCTGCTCAAGCAGATGGTAGACTAAATATACTCAAGCAGTGGATTCTTGATCTATATATAATGTATGGTTGTTCTGTAAAATGTGTACGCTCGTATATCCAGACACTGTACATGAGCATCGTCTGAAATATAGGATATACCTGACCTGACATATTTATGACGTATTTAGTAATTAAACGTAATTTGTTTCACATGTACAGGCAATGCATACTATTCCTACACACGTTACATGTAGCGACGAGTGACACACGTTAAACGTGACTGTGACTGGAGAAATTGGGCTTATGGTTATTGCGACCACATCCGCACAGTCTGATGAGGATCTGCACTGTTCGCCTTTTCCATCAATTAAACACCTGTCATGTTTGTAACAATCTAGATTGTTATTAGGCTACAGGAGCGTGCTATTTGATCAGGAGCTACACTGGTCACAAATCCCATATGCCCCATTTTTCCAGTCACAGCCACATGTTACAAAGTACAGTTATGTGTATACATGATGCTCCCTCCCTCCCCGTTTAGTGCGTTGTAAGGGTTGTGTTATTGGAATCTGATTGTACGGACTTCTGTGTGTTTGTGCGTTCGTCCGTTCGACTGTCACAAACATAAAAACAGAATGGGTAATTTTTGTCGCGCCTGCTTTTTCCGTCGTCGTCGTCCGCGTCGTCGTCCGCGTCCTTGTCGTCGTCGTCCGAAATGTCAAAAAGTTTGTACAAGCTTCGTCATCATGGTATAACTTTAATATCATGAATTTTACTTGACGAATTGCTTCAATATGTGAACACCTGATATGTGTGAGCATTTGGAACACACTCATGCCACCATTAACATGACTTTGGCCTTGTTTTACCTTCACATGTTTGTGGAAACACTTAGCCATTTTTTGCGTCAAAAGGTTTGTACAAGTTTCTTCATCATCGTATAACATTAATAGTACTTGCTGGATTGCTTCAATATTTGGACACGTTATACCACAGGTGATGGGAACAACTAATATGATAGTCTGTTGTTATTTGTATAGATATACTATATATACCGTCATGTGATTTTTTCCCGTCATCTGTGCGTTATACATGTAACCATTTGGAGCACACTCATGTCATTAATATGACCTTGATCGTTTTGACCTTCACATGTTTGTGGAAACGCTTAGCCATTTTTTTATGCCAAAAAGTTTCTTCAACCTTGACATTTTTCGTGTTTTAAGCATGCACTTCTGTGACGGTTTTTGTGATGCTTGCTTGCACATGCCCATGATGATGTTACGGTCAAATGCCTCGGCAGGCGCGACACCGCTTCCATGGCGAAATTCTTGTCTTATAAATTATGTTTATCTTGTCGGAACCTCTTAATTTGCACGCATGTATTCCTGTAATGGTATTCTACTATGCTGAGACAAATCGACGACCATACGACCCCGTATTGTCCCAAAGTCAATGCTAATGTCATAAACCAGGTGCGTTCTATAAAGCTGAACACGAGGAGTAGTTCTGTTTTCCTTTCATGGAGCTTATTAGATACGCCATGTGATTTTGTACCTTCGGACATCTGCGTAAGTTCATTAAATACGATTAAAAAATTTACAATATTTACAGTACATGTACTCTGAAAATATTGTCAACTTTTTACTTTATTTATGAAAAATATTGTAATTTTTGTAACGTATTGAATGAAATTACGCAGATGTCCGAAGGTACAAAGTCACATGGGGTGTCTCCTATGTATTCCACATAGAGCCAGTACATACCCCATTTTGCTAATCGGCAAGTCAATGTCACAACTTGGGTGCGTTCACGGCATTTGACAATTGCATTGTTATATCTATGTCACGGCCTCATGTTTTTCGAAAATCAGAGGAATAAAAATAGCGATGACAGCCAAAATCCACAACTAAATGCTTATTGTTCTCATAATAATAGGCCGCGAGTGGCGTTTGTGCTTGTCATGCCTATTTTTATTTATCTGATTGTCCGATGGTTTATGAACATAATAAGGTGAGTTGTTTATGGTACATTCCCACTCAGTAGGCACAACATGTTCTTTTATATCAGAGACATCATCTGAGACATTTTCTGGCAATACACATTCAGTCGCCATCACCCCACGTATTGATTGACATTATTATACATTTTATATCAGACGTAAATTTTCACACTGATATCAGGGGCGATAGCCGTTTTTTTAACGGACATTACTATTTATTCTCTGTATTTACTTTTTGATGGGCAATGGTCATACGTTATAAGCTGTCGAAAGTAGTATTACAAGTGCCCCATATACAGATATAATTATTTAGTAATGTTTATTTTACTGATAATGACTCGCGGTATTTTCATATGCAAATGAGGCATGGCATATTTTAATTATTAATACTAATTAAATGCGTCACCTGAACAAATATTATTATCGACAGATTATGAAGTAAAATCATTGAATATCAAAAAATAAATACAGAGAATAAATAGTAATGTCGGTAAACATTTTAAGGAAACACGGTTATCGCCCCTGATATCAGTGCATACATTTAGGTCTGATATGAAATGTATAATATTGGCAATAAATACGTGGGGTAATGGTGAATAAATGTTTATTTTGCCAGAAAATGTCTCAGATGATGTCTCTGATATAAATAACATTTTGTGTCTACTGAGTGGGCATGTACCTTTAATACAACTAAATATGAATATCATCATTTGCAATGCATGCCACCTTTGAATTATAGCACACACATTGTCGCCATTTTGCCATGCTTACACCATGTTTATGTACTCATATACCGCATGTTGCGGTCTGGGGTCTTGAACAATAAAGATAAGTTCTGTTCTGTTCTTCCTAAACATTTTGTTTGGTTGAATGGTTGAATTCCCACCTTAGGAGCAAAAACTACTTTCATAGTATTTCCATCACACTGTCTTACGGATGATACTTGAAACTGAGGCTCCATATCTAACTGAGCTGGGACGTTAAGACCCTTGCACTTGAACCCATTAACCAACGTGTGACGTATGACGGCGTTTCAGGTTGCCACGGGCGGGGCGGTGTTCCAGCTGAAGCTGGTCCAGTTCGACAATCCCGCCGGCCAGGAAGACAACGGCAATTGCTGCGAGTCGCCATCCTCCTGGACATGCTACAGCTTCTTCGCATCCAACTGTGATCCCAGCCTCAAGATCTGTGTTGGCTATCCGTAAGCAGTTACCCACCCCAGCACGTAGGAACGCACGCCCGCACACACACCGCACACATACACCCCTGTCCCCGACCACACCACACTGCCCGCCACGCACCGCGCCGCCTGATATTGATGGCAACCGGTCCAATTATGACCCCAATCTCCCGATCTGTGTCGACTACCCGTAAGCAGTTACCGCACCCAACCACCCCTGTACCCGGCCACACCACTCCGCCCGGCCGCCTGCTACTGTGGCAACCCGTGCCTATGACTATGACCCCAGCCTCACGATCTATGTCAACTACCCGTAAGCAGTTACCACGCCCACACCACCCCTGTGTCCGGCCACACCAACCAGCCCCGGCCGCCCGCTACTGAGGAAACCCGTGCGACTATGACCCCAGCCTCACGATCTGTGTCGACTACCCGTAAGCAGTTACCATACCCACACCACCCCTGTACCCGGCCACACCACCCCGCCCCGGCCGCCCGCTACTGAGGAAACCCGCGCGACTACATTGTATGACCCCAGCCTCACGATTAGTCGAGTCGAATTTAGGTTGAACCTTTCAGTATGGTACTACTAACGTTTTTTGATTGATTTTGTTAGTTTATGATGTGGATAATCGGAAACTGAATGATGCCACGCTGGCACCATTGAGCAATTTTCAGAATTCAAGATGGCGTCCAAGATGGCGGCCAAAATAGGATAAAATATTATATTGGTCAATAAAAGTTGATTTTCAAATTCAATTTCAGATAAAAATAGAATAAATTAAATTTCAGCTTTGTATGGTATTCGGATAAAATCCAAGATGGCAGCCAAGAGTTGAATACGATTTAAATTAATATAACTAGGCAAATGGATTACGGAATTCAATCGAACTATGTTTGCAATTAAACAAAACTATTAACACAGCGCGTAAATATTATTCTAGTCGTTTGTCTCAATTCAAAATGGCGTCGAAGATGGCCGACAGCATGCTTCAAGTATAAATCTTAAACGGAGTAGTTTATATTAAAATCATTTTAAGGCGACATTTTGTGAAAATGTGAAACATATGATAATATATATCACATTTTAATATTAACCTTCACTTGTATTATATAGTTCAATATCAGTTGTATACCGATATCATATTAAATAATTTTAACATCACAACTCACACCACCGCCACCACAAACTCACCACTAGCAACAGAAGGCTATTGCTTCATCCACAAATGAACGAGTATAACAAACCGAGCTGAGAAACATTTGATTTTGTCTTGTAATTTTAAACTCACATCACCGAAGTTGCTCGACCACAGATGTGCACGTATAATATGCTTATTATAATGTATTGCGTTTGTTGTTCTTTGTGCTTATGGGTCTCCTTTTAGTATCTTGTTCTCTATTTACCCATTGCTTTCTTTCTGTGATATTTTTTTGTTCCGATCCTTTGTGGGTGTTGAACTCGTCTACATATCGTTTCGACAATTAGCACAGTCTCTTGGGTATTCATTGTGCCCCCCCACCCCACCCCTGCCCCCGTTATGATAAAATTGCGTCTGTAACAGAACTGGATACGTGCAATAAAATAGCACATGATATGTTATATTGTTCTGGTAGTCGTATTCGGTGATTATAATGTATTTCTTAACCTTGGTATGTTTGCTAGCCGTGTTCGGCTGGTGATTATCATGGATCGGGGAGTGCATGTTTGTGCTGCGTTGCTTAAAGTCTCGTCGCTAATTTGTTAGTGTCTTGTTTGGCTATCGTGTTGTCTATCGTAGTTTCACTCATTTGTATTTGTATGTTCAATGGCTAATGTATGTATCAGTTTCAATATTTTCCGTGGATATTTTGTTGCTTTATTTCTGTCACTTAATATGACACTTTTGATATACACACATTCCCACCGATCGCATGCACTACTCGTGAGTGTCGTCCTCGTTTTCACTTTTAATGTAAGTCTCATCAGCCCTTTTGTGAGGATTGCTGCAGCTGTCCAATGAAATGCACTTACAAAATGGAATACAAGACACCGCTTCTCCGTGGCATGAGCAGATACGTCTTGAGCAAGCATTATGTGCATTATTTCCACAGGCTACAACTTTCATAAGCTCTGGCGGAGCAACCTCAGACCCTGTGGATGGAATGGGCACTCCATTGGTAACAACCCAGCCATACAGTGATATGCCGACATTGGGCGGGTCCAGTTGATCTGCTGCTTTCCAGATCATGGTTTGCAAGTGATCCCGTTTGATGTGCACAATCAGCGCATAGTCTGTCTGTGGTAATGTCTTAATTTTTGGAGTGCCCCTCTTACTCATGAATATGGTGTGTCGTAATTGGTTTATGTACGTATTTTACCTTATAAATCCTGCCTACAAACCTATGACCAGCTGTGACACCCCGTCAGTGCACGTGTAGCAAGCAGTTGTGCTGACTTGGGACCAGGCTTTGTAGCGCTGACGTTTTTGTCAATTAGTCTTCCATCAGACTTTTTCATCGACAGGTGTGCAGTGCACTGCCACTCTCAACAGAAAAACACAAGCAATGCAAACACGTCAGTGTCATCCGATACCTCTTGCACGTGCTTGGTATTTCTGGTGAACAAGAGACATGACATAGCTGATGATGATGCAGTCTGCTTCTTCGTGTTTGTACATAGTCTTCCCCAGCCATAGTTAGATTTTTTGAAGTTTTCTCCGTGCAAAACACTTTTATCAGCGACCTCTTGTTGTGTGTACTTTTCATGATTGTATCCCTGGCAGGTAAGGTTGTCTCGTGAGTGAGATTGACAGTGGGACAGACTCTTGGTCCTGTTCTCCTGAGTCGCTCGTGTGTCTTTATTGACCCCTTTATGTATCTGTCAAACACCACTTCGACGGCCCTTATGAAATTCTGATGTAGATATAACATGAAAATCTGGTGCACTTGTTTCGTCTGTCCAAACTGCAAGTTTATGCAGAATCGGTGATTGTGTGCCTTTGCGCATGCTTCCATAATCGTCAAATATAGCCGGTGCAAACGGTGCAAGTTCGAAACAGAGCATGTTCTCTAGTGAAACATTGCGCTTCTGTGACAATACAAGTAATCGTTCATAGAGCTTTTTCATGTCATACACTGCTCTAGCCCCTACACGTCTTCTTCATTGCTTCCATTGTCACGACTTTGGAGTGGATAGTATTGCAAAGGCCAGTAGGCACTGTCTTCGTAAATTCTGCTACCATACACTCTACAATTTCCAGTGCATCTTGTACGTTCACGGTTTCATCAGCGACTCGACCATTTACCACCTTCAACAACATGTCTGATTCTGGTTGGTCTAGTGGGTGAGGATACCGTTTCAGCTAATTTTAATGTTTGTTCTGTCTGCTTGATAAAGTTTCTTTCGTTTATGTCCCTCTTTCTTGTGTTTGTTTGTCTTTCCCGGTTTTAATAGATCGTTGTCCACATGGAAACGCATCCTTATGTGTCTGTATTATATAACTGGGCCCTCGACTAGCCTCACTCCTTCGAAATTTGGGCCGCCTGCTGAGGAAAGAGACATTCGTGACCAATGTATATCCTGATCATAGTTGTGTTATTACACTCAACACATTGATCAGAAACTGTTACACAGGAACGTGAACAATGTTGGACTGACTGAATGGCGACCAACGCCTGTCCTGATCAGACTGTGCATCCAGGCTTATCTGCGGCTAAGCTGGCCGCACATGTCTTATGACACTTTTCTTATCCGGTGGCCCACTAATGCGACCAGCATATACCGAGATAAGTCCACACATCCGACTGCTCTTGACATACACAGTTTGCCTTTCAGTCACTGATGTAACGTTTGGTTTTTCAGCAAAAATGATAGATCCCACTTATAAGTTTACTATTTTCCGTACGGCACATGGATGGCATGCAATTTTGCAAATGGTACAAGGTCCGGCGGTGCATGTATAAACATATTTTTGCTTTGTAAACTTGTGTTTGAATGATTCACATGAGTTTGATTTGAGAAAATCAGAAAGAAAATCTGACAGAAATTGCATTCTGAAAGTATTCAAGAAACAACAAAATTTAGTTAAAAATGAATACATATAACATTTGCCGGCCATCTTGGATTCCATTTTAAATTGAACAAAAAGTTCCAGGTATATTCACATCATATTTATTAAATGTTATTTACGACTTGATACCAAGCAGTTCCTAAAACATCAGCTCATTTGGGCCATTTTTAGTTTTATCCTATTCTGACCGCCATCTTGGACGCCATCTTGAATTCTGTAAATTGCTCAATGATGACAGCGTATCATCATTCGGTTTCAAATTACTGACACACTAAACTACCAAAATAAATAAAAAAAACGTTAGTAGTACCATACTGCAAGGTTGACCCAAATTTCGGGTCCCCACGACTCGACTAGTTTGACCCGTAAGCAGTTACCACGCCCATACCACCCTTGTCCCCGGCCACACCACCCCGCCTCCGATATCTTATCTACGGCTGCAATTTTACCCATTCCAAAAATATGAGCAACCGAAGAGCATACCCAAACCTGTTGACGTTATGTCAAAACTTAGTAAACTGTATATTTTATACCTTTAAACAAATAATATTTGATGTAGAACTAGAAAATTGCCATAAAAGAACACGGAAATCATTTTCCCATGGAAGCCATCTTTTCTCTAGTTGTTTTTCAACATTCAACAACAAGAAATGAAGCTTTCATATTTACAAGATATACATGTAAATGTCAGATAAACACCGTGACACGGTAAAATAACCAATGTATGCATGTGTATGCTATTTATTAATGTATTGATAAAGCTTTGACAGGTTTATATCGCTAACATATCAATCACGCCGGAAAACCGATTGCAAAATTCACTCTTCCATGTGTTACATTAAAGAGATGGGGTTAAATTGCTACCCTCGCGAGAGGTATGGAGCGGGGTAGCAATTTTGTTTATAAAGCAACCCGTGCGACTATGACCCCAGCCTCACGATCTGTGTCGACTACCCGTAAGTAGTTACCACGACGACACCACCCCTGTCCCCGGCCATACCACACCACCCCCGGCCGCCCGCTACTGAGGCAACCCGTGCGACTATGACCCCGGCCTCAGTGTCGACTACCCGTAAGCATTCCTTCCCCCAACATGTACACCACCGCCTGCGCTAATCTTGCCAATTTCAGAATACTATTATATTTAGAAATAAAATTGCTACCTCACTGCGATATTCTCCCCTAGATAACATATCGTAGGCGAATTTGTGTAGCTATATAATATTGTGCTTGAAATCAAACAGATTGATTTGCTGAACCAGTAGCCGATTTCATAAAAATTGCAAAGTATACTTATCTAGCAAAGTATACTTTGAGGGAGTAATCATTTATTTTCCCCGAAATGCATTATTTCATATAGAACTAACGACGGCATATATTTGATGATTAAAAGTATGCAGAATTATTATACTGAATGTATGGCTGTGATAATGTAATACATTTAGTATAATAGAAATTAATAAATTTATCTGTACATGGAAAATTTCTGCTTCAAAGTATACTTTGCTAGATAAGTATACTTTGCAATGTTGGTGAAATAGGCTACACTACAGAGCTGTGTTACAGTTCAGTCTCAGCCAATCAAACTGCTTGACTGTTGATATTACCAATAGATGTTCAGAAACGTTGACATCTCTGCAATATTAACGCAGGTGGTTGTGTATGAGCGTGATGAGCGGACGTAAAAAGGTTCGACAATGTCCAGCCGTGGGTAAACGTTTGCCACGGCTGGACATGGTCGAACGTTATTGTTACATTTCCGTCGGAAATATCTTGCAATTTAAGCATATATATATGTACTAGTAAGCAGTACTTTCGGTACTTTGATAATCTGCTCCATTCAAACAGCTGATTTATACATATATATTCCGGGGTAGCAGTACACGTCGTGTGATGCAGCCGCGCCAATTTCAAAAGTTCAGTGCGACCGTTGTTAACTGGTCTGATGACGTAATGACGCGTTCTAGTAACGTCACGATACACATGCATTATGTAGGTGCTGGCTCGGCCCCGAAATGAGCACTGTCTACAGCCATGGTCAAATAGCACGCGCTGTTCGTTTGAACACGGCTGTGAGCGGTGCCGAACAACGGCAGTCATGTAACAATCAATACTAAACGCTACAAGAAAATCCAAACGCCGAACGTGTAGTCTATGATACGTACGTTGGTATTGCTTTTTTGTGTTTTTTTTTTCATTTGTTATTTTGCAATTTCGTATGGTGATTTAGTGTAATCAAATTGTTGTGAAAGGCCACAGGGTTCTGATCTACGATCCAGGGTAGGAATTTGGCAAGCTTCTGCTTTGTTATCAGGACCATTTTTCACTTCATAATTGAAGAGGTCAGCGGAATAAGGGGGATTAGCCCCCTTCTTCCATTGACCATTTCAAATACGTTCTACTTAAGTTTCAAGTCTGAATGTATCGTCAAGGAAATTTGAATACACATGTATATGTATGTATATCTGCCACTGTGTTGAAGTACTTGTGTTAGACTATATAGTATAATTTTACCTTATAATATAATGTACGACATTGTATTTGACCAGCTACCGTATAAAATAACATACACACATAAACCGCAAACATTACAAAAAAAAAAGAGTTGAATTCCAATATAATGGCAAGGGCAAAGGTCACAGGACATTCCATATTGAACCATAATAGGTAAAGTAGGTTTGTTAGAAATGCAAAACTGATATTAGCATGACAAGTAGCATGCATGTCACCAATGTTTGCCCGAAATGTCTTCAAGTAACGTTCAGGCATATTTTGAATTTGTCACTTTTGTTGTTAGGTATTTGCTGAAAAAGAAAATAGTAAGCACAGGCACTCGAATCGTATATGTATCACACCAACATATGTCAAGTGCTCATTGGAAATGCATGCATGAGCAAGTCAATATTAATCGATAACGATGCACCTGTGTTTCATTATCTAATATTAGAACATACAAGCAGTGTTATACATACGTGCACCTATATCAACATGCGTCCAATCATACAGTTCGTATCTGATGCATATAGCGTAGTCGTAACAGTTATGTTTTTGTTTAATTAATCAACGTTGAGGGTTGTGGGTTTGAAACCATCGCTGTGCTATCTTTTTTATTGAATTGTGTCCCTCACTTTATACTCCCAGATATATATCTGCCGTCGTTTACAAGTTTATTTTATTAACATTATTTAATGTAACTTACAGAAACATATTTTTTGTATTGGTTCAAAAACTGATAAAGACGTATATTGCATAATGTCATTTGAATCGTCTTAGTTACATCCATATGTCTGTCTGGACAGAATGTATAAGCGCGCCAGCAATGTTTTCCCTGCTCTGGTGCGGCGGAAATACAATGTCTGGGGTGTATTTACAGTCAACCATTTCCAGGGGATGGGAATTAGGAGGCAGAGAACCTCGAGGATGTATATATTTGACATCCCCAAGAGTCCCCCAACCCCGTACTGTCGTTTCTATGAAATACCTACTGGGGACAATTTTAGAATGTGTCTACATCGTTTGTTTCACGTTGTTTGACAGTGAAATATTAATTCAGTAAATGAATTGTGAATACAGTATGCCCTGGTCTGACTGCGTGATTTGCATCCTGATCTGTGAAAACATTAAAACCAGTTCACACGTCACAAGGACCCTTGTCTGAATCTCTAATATTTATAAAATTTAAGAAAACGTAGGATCTGTTACGATTAAAGAAAATATGATTTGTGCGAGGCTCGAACTCGCACTAAATCAACGCAGGTCGAATGCATTTATGGACATTGAAACATTTTACGTTTACAAATTTGGCATTTATTGTGGTTTTTAATCGCCTGTTTCACCAGTGAACCAGTTGGTAAGTTAACTTATCTCCCAAGCTACCAGGGGCATACATTTTAAAGCTCTAACTTGCTCTAGATAAGGCGTTGATTCGATCACCTAAAATGGCTGCAAACTGCTACATCCATAGAAAGCTAAAATAGACACAGTCCGCTGACCCCGTGACGTCACGTGCCCTTGCCAATTTAACGGAAACCAACTTTTTTTTGGTTGATTATTGTAAACACATTAAACTCGACTATAAGTACAGTATAGATCTAGCAATAATCAGGAGATAGACAGCTCGCAAAGTGATAACTGCATACACAATGCCCATTTGGATTTATTTTATTATACATTTATTTTATTTTATGTAAATAAATATTTACGCCAAAAAATATACGACTTCTATCAATCACGTCTACTTTGTGTTATTTAAAGCGCAGCGCATACAAGCAGTCAAGTGCCGCGGATATTACACGTCTACTACAGCATGTACAGAGCTACGCAAAATACAACGAATACACGTATCTTATAGCATCGTCATGATTGTCTAATGCTGCTTACACCGGCGTCACTTATATAACGCCAACAGACAACGCTACACATACTTATAGTTATATCTATATTATCATTGCAGTGTAGACCATGCAGTCCGACCGTCCGTCTGTCCGTCCGGACAAACGAGAGCTACATTGTGAGGTTAACCACACAGTGATGGACTTGTTAAGAGATGCTGATTCCGTTTTTAACCCCGTTATGAATTGCTCTTGTGGGGTTATTTACTCTTGTGGTGTTGTTTTTTATGTCTGATTGATCTTTACGGGGTCTAATTTAGGATAGATTAAGGTTAGGAACCCCACAATATAGCTCTAGTATGTCCGTCCGTCCGTCCGTCCGTCCGTCCGTCGTATGCTTATTGGTCATCATGCAGCCCATGTGCCCAATGTCAAGAGTGAAGGACTTGGACGTTTGCATTAAAGTTTTTGTCAAAAGACGTTTGCATTAAAGTTTTTGTCAAAATTTGCATTAAAGTTTTCTGGTACCTACTTTCTCTGTAACCGTAAGTCGGATTGGTTGGAAACTGTATATGCTTATTATTCAGCATCTATTTATTCATTCACTGTGCTCAATCTAAATTTCAACTGAGTTAGAAGTTAACCTTGTTTGTAAGGCAAACATGTTAAAGTTTGTTTTTATATTTTCCATAACTCATCAACCGCTTCACCGATTTTACTAATATTCGGCCACAATGTGCGTCTAGGGATGGTGCTATGTTTTACATACGACCCACGTCCGGACTTGGTTCGTTTTATTTTTATCAAGGCTGTTAGCGAGGGGATTAGCTTCGTTTAACGATGCCAGTTCTTGTTTTTCAATGTATCTGTTGCTACATTATACATATCTTGCCCTGAGATCACCAGATGCCTCGCCGGGCTCGACATGCAGGCCGCGGCCTTCTGGTACTATATAATCTAACCGAATCTAGTCTCTCCAACTTTCACTGTTCGTATGGATGCTGTGGGACCTACTTGTTAATGACCTGCAGCCAGTCTGTACTGGTTCAACATGAATTAAACAATAGGTTCACTTAATCCTAGAAAAAATATCCAACCTCGCCATGTACCCCAATATTGTTTACATTTTTTGGCCACGGAAACTATGTTTATATCACGTGACCAACTGTGTATGTGACCTCAAAACACCCGCACTATGTTTTTTTATACCGGACTACTTTTTTGCATAACCCCTTGGCGATTTCGCACCATTAATATTCTGTAACCTATACAAAAGTAGTCCGGTATAAACAAATAGTTCGGGTGTGTTGTGGTCACAGACAAAGATTGCTTGTAATCGTGAACCATTCTACCCAGTGTCACTTGAGGAACATGATGGGTTTTCAGCATATTTGTAGCATTTGTAGCAACTGAGACTGTTGGTCAAGTGAGGTAAACAGAGTTTCCGTGGCGAAATAATGTAAACTAGAAATTATGTTTGTAAAACATGCTTATGCCCCCCATGGCATGCTGGACTCTAACTGTGTAAAAAATAAAAAGTTGAATTTGCACAAAATTCAAAGTTCTTTGAGAAAGTCTTACGCGAATTTTGACGTAATGATGGCTTTCAGCACCATTTTGATGGTCACAATGGTCAAGGTCGAGTCATTGATGGTGTAATTGCATCGCTCATGTTAAGGTGAGCAAACTGTCCAACTATTAATGTAATCCTTCAAGTTATTCTGAAGATATTACATGATGGAGACTACAGACTTATCGACGTAATAAAATGGCTAAGTGTTTCAGCGAAATTTTGAAGGTTACAAAGTTCAAGGTCGTGTTAAAGGTACATGCCCATGCAGTAGGCACAACATGTAGTTTATAGGAATTAAATAAGTGTATAATTATGTCATTATTCCATCAGTTCTAAAAATTACGAGTGCCCGCTATACAAATAAAATCATTTATTAATTATCAATTTACTGTTAGCGACGCGCGGCGGTAATAGTCTATTTTGATAATGTGCGGGGACGACGACTTTCACATCACGGCTTGTGGTGTGCATGCGCAGTATACTACGCGCGCCAGTAGGCTTCCCAATATGTCGAAACGTCCAGGACGGACATTGTATGAAACGGCGTCGGCCAAAACAAATTGTCTGAGGGACAGGCAGAACAGAGAGAGAGTGGTTAATATTGGCGACCAGATCACCAAATGGAAAGAGTTACGTGGAGATTTAGATTTGTTCAGGTGATTCAAGTGTCCAAGTATTGAAGCAATCCTTCGGGTACTATTGAAGATAGAACATGTTGGAGAAACTCTTACAAACTTTTCGACTTTTGAAGTAAATATACACAGACGGACGGACGGACGGACGGAACCTCAAGAGCAAAGCAATATGCCCCCCTTGCTAATTCGCATAGGGGACAAAACAATATTGGGGTACATGACAAGGTTGGATTTTTCTTTATTAGCAGTAAGTGAACCTATAGTTTAATTGTTTAATTCATGCAGAACCAGTACAGACCAGTTTCCGAACTACTTGTGCATACCCCCTTGGAAATGTTGCACCATTTAGTATTATCTAACCTATAGGAAAAACAATGGTGGTGACCCACCTGAAGTAGCCAGTGTACAGACAAATTCTCCCCGCTGAATATGACCCATAATAACGATGACTGACATAATGACGAAACGAAACAACGTACAGACGTTTGTACACAATATAAAGACGTTAACAAATAATACCACAAAGTCGGCATATAATATAAATGTGTGTATATATAATATAAAGACGTTCGTAAACAATATAAATACGTTCGTACACAATACAAAGACGTTAACAAATAATAACAAAATGTGAGCAAATAATATAAAGGTGCGTGCACATAATATTAAAGACGTTCGTAAACAATACAAAGACGTGTGTACACAATATAAAGATGTTATCAAATAATAACACAAAATCGGAAAATAATATAAAGGTGTGTGTATATAATATAAAGACGGCTGTACACAATACAAAGACGTTAGCAAATAATAACACAAAGTCCGCAAATAATATAAAGATGTTTGTTTAAATATAACGCTAACAATAAAGGACATCACGGCTGGAAGTATGACTACTGTCTGTTTGACTACTGTCTGTTTCACTACTGTCTGTATGACTACTGTCTGTATGACTACTGTCTGTATGACTACTGTCTGTTTGACGAAACCTGCCCAAATTTTACGACCATATAAACAATGCAAACACATTACTTTTTTTCCATGATATTAAATTTTATGAAAATTTAATAATTAGCCTTCTTTTTATTTCGTGAAAAGTGGTCAAATATTGATTTTATTACGAAAAATAGATTTTCTATGGGAATTTAACATGGGGAAAAAGAGATGGAGGAGCTGTGGGAGGAGTCAGAAAACGAAAACATTTGGAAATTGACTCAGAAACCTGGCTAGATAGCTTGGAAATGATCAAACTTGGAAAACAAGTTAAATTTTAAAAATAGGTACAGCATTTCTGAAATTCAAAAAATTTCCCCATGTTAAATATGGGGATTTAACATGGGGAAATTGTTTTTTCGCAATAAAATAAATATTTGACCAAATTTCACGAAACAAAAAGAAGGCTCATTCTTAAATTTTCCTTTAATTTAATATTATCGAAAAATATATTGTTTTGGAATTTTTTATATAGCCGTACAATGTGGGCAGCTTTCGTGAAACAGACAGTAGGCAGTAAAGGCGTTCCATAACATGCCGTTGGTAGTGTTCTTGTTATTGAGCATGTGGAAAATTTACGGTACGATGTTATTTCTCTATG
>CM055266.1:121113656-121166937 GCA_029237695.1 Conchocele bisecta
TTATTTCTCTATGACGATAAAATGCTCGACGAGCAGGGATAATTCTGACGCGGCGATATCTGAGAACCAAAGTTCTTTTTTATGGCCTAACTAACAACACTTTGTTTTTCATTGTTGTTTTTGATTCATGTTTCGTTTCTAGCATAATACAGTTTCCATTAAGCTGCATGGTACCCGCAAAATAAGTTAAAAGAAATAACAGTTTTTATTTAGCGTCGAAATACAAACAATAAACATGAGTCACGCAATAAGTTTTGAATCCAGACAGGGCCGATTCATTCTAATAACTTATTTCTTGTTTCTTGCAGGCATTCGTCGGAATGTACGGAGGGCACACCTCAGTATGATACGGGCGTGTACGGAAATACAAATCATATCACATTCGGCAGCACTTTCAACAATGGAAACAATAACCCGATGGAATTCCGGATAATTCACTGGACGGTAGGAAACACAGGTGGAAGACTCTGACCTAGGACTCGGTAAATTGCCCATTCGAAAATGTTTATCCCACCCACCCACTTCTGTTAGACTAATAACAAGGTGTATGATCACGTGGTTACAACAACAACAGCAAGTTATGAAATTTCCAGAAGCCCACGGATTCAAATTACGTATTATTTTATTTTATCCTTATTATGTAACGGATTTTGAAATATGGCGCATCAAACGCGTCTTGTTAAACTGCATTTGATGGTCTCGGTATTTTGGCCCAAACATTTGTAGTTTTTACGAATAATCGATATCCATATCTATTTACACGGAAATCGATTCTTCGCAAAAACGACATCATAAGTATGTGCCGACCACACAAAGATGTGTTTGCTGCGCCATAATTCATCAAAATCCGTTGCCTATTAAGGAAAATATCAAATAATACTTACTTTGGAGTGGGCGGCGCGCTTTCAACTATTGTTGTTGTTGTTGTAGTCACGTGCACAATCATGCACCTTGAATATGCTACACCGTATAGTGTACGGAATTTGTTGGGTGGGGTTATTCTTTTCAAATAAGCCATTTACTTGGTCCAAGTCTTCCAACAGTGGTAATAAATTGCACATGTATGTTAACACTGCCATCGCCACTCCCAGCGTTTCCACTCTACTATGAGATACACTGACAATGACATTGTGTTATAGAACAGTCTGAAAGGTACATGTCCCCTCAGCAGGCACACCATGTTCTTTACAGGAATTAAATAAGTATAATTGTGTCACTATTACACCAGTTCTAACAATTATGAGTGCCAGCAAACATATATAATCATTTAGTAATGTGTATGTTACTGATAGTGACTCACGGTGGTATCGGGCTATTTTCATATGCAAATGCGGCATGATATTTTTTAATTATTTATACTAATTAAATGCGTCACCTGAAAAAAATAATATTTTCAACACATTGTAAAGTATGATCATTGCTCATCAAAAGATAAATACAGAGAATCAAATGTATTTTCCGTTAACATTTTAAGGAAACACGGTTATCGCCCCCGGTATCGGTGTGGAAATTTACTTCCTGTATAAAATGTATTCAATACGTGGGGTAATGGTGAATAAATGTTTATTTTGCCAGAACATGTCTCAGATGATGTCTCTGATAAAGGAACATATTGTACCTACTGAGTAGGCATGTACCTTTATAATTGGTTACGAACCTGAAAGCTCAAGTGTGACTTCAAATTGAACCACTTCCGGGGCATCTCTGGCATTGGAATTGGGCTGTATGTTTCAACTAAGCAACGTGACGTCATATCGTACGTCGATTCTAACGCCGATGCGGACCCGGAGGTATTTATAAGGAAAGCGACTTGTGGTGTCCAAGTTAAGTAACCAATTTGTCAGATAGGTCTATTTATGTGTACAGTGGAACCTCTCTAAACCGGACACGAAGCAACTTATCTTAGGTGATACTGTCTATTCGTATAGCACACGATTATGGCTCAGAGCACATGTGATGGGAACAAATACTCTGATAATCTGACAAATCTCTCATTGTATAAATAATATACTATATATACTGTCATGTGATTTTTTTCCCGTCACCTGTAGCTCAGAGTGATCAAATGGCTGATTTACAGCGAAACCTCTCTAAGACGGACAGAGACGTTTCACTGTACATGTCTATGTATTTCAATCCGGAATAAAAGTGTGCCATCAGGAACGTGACTTAAAGCTACATGCCCACTCAGTATGCACAAACTGTTCTTTAATGAATTAAATAAGCGCATAATTGTGTCACTATTCCACCAATTCTAAAAATTACATGTGCTCGCTATACATATATAATCATTTAGTGATATTTATTTTACTGATTGTGACGCGCGGTGGTATCATGCTATTTTCATATGCAAATGAGGCATTATATTTTATAATTTTTAATTATTTATACTAATTAAATGCGTCACCTGAAAAATAATGTTTTCGACAGATTATAAAGTATGATCATTGCACATCAAAAAATAAATACAGAGAATAAATAGTAATGTTTGTTAAAATGTTACGAAAACATGGTTATCGCCCCTGATATCAGTGTGGAAATTTACGACTGATATAAAATGTATAATAATGTCAATCAATACGTGGGGTAATTGTGAATGAATGTTTATTTTGCCGGAAAATGCCTCAGATGATGTATCTGATATAAAGAGCAGTTTGTGCCTACTGAATGGACACGTATCTTTAATTGCATGCTAGTGGTGAAAGTACGAGCAATTTTCTTATTCTTATTTATTTCTGTAAATGTGGCTGGATAAATTTGGCTTATGGATTTTGCGACCGGTGTAGATCCAGATCAGCTTGTGCATGCGCACAGTCTGATCAGGATCTGAACTGGTCGCCATTCCATCAACGAAACATCCGTCATGCTTTGGACAAGCAATATAGATCGCTATCGTCTTCAGGAGTGTGCTATCTGTTAAGAAGATACACTGATCACAAATCCCATAAGCCCCATTTCTCCAGTCACAGCCACACATATGTCTTGACATTTGCAAGACATTTTCATGATATGTATTGCCCACACGTTTCCAAAGCATGCACAGAGTTATGGTATACGTCTGATAAGCTACATTATGTTTAACCACGCTAAATCATCAGATATTCATGCGCTGTGTAGTAACGTAGTTCGTTCACACAAATAATCCAGATTTGTTATGCCATAGACACTCTTTGCTTGCAGAAACCAGTCAATTTATGCACTAATCTACTTCACACGCATGTTAATGTATCATTTACATCAGTTTCAAGCATATGCTTTGGGATTATTTTGTAAGTCGGATCATGTTTGTCATGTGAGGCGGTTTCAATTCCAGCCGCTGACTTTTTGCGCCACCACCAGGGTGGTCGCAAGAGATTGAATTTATCTTTCTTAACAATAATTAAATATATATGTTAATTAGTGAATATTCAGAACAGAATGGCTGCAGGTTATGCAGGCCCGTAGCCGGGGGTCGGGGGGTGGGGGGGTCGGAGCGGTCGTCGACCCCACCCCCCCCCGCCCAGCCTCGAAGTACACTTTTTCCCCCCCTTCAAATAGGTCTGGCTACGGGCCTGTTATGGGAAAATAGGTCCGACGACATCCATACGAAAAATGAAAGTAGTAGAGAATAGCAAAATGTGTGGTCATTGGTTAGTCTATATAGAAAACATCTTTGGTGGTGGTGGACTATTATACAGTTCCTAACACTCTTACCTAACACTCTTTACCTCCATTCAGTCTGCCGTGAAGATCACGATCGAGGTTGACGATATTGACAGCTATCTCGGCGGCGACCACGACTCCATGGGCAAAACGTCCGTCATATTCGATGGGAATCTCGTCACCCGGCGATCGGATGACACGTGGTACGACATCACATTCGATTACAACTACCAAACGTGAGTATCCCTGCCCATAGTTGCGAACGGTAACTCTTGCAATCCAGTCCCGTACCATCCGTAGTCTGGCTACGGACGGTATGGGAGTAGATTACAAGAGTTACCCTTCGCCACTACTCTGCCCAGGTATCACGATCTAGCTAAGTTGTTTTATGTTATGTTATTGTTTAAAACTTACGGGCTGATGTCAGCTGTTGCCATTTTGTTTGGATCGAAACGTTTGTAGACAAGTTTCTACATCATGATATAACTTTGATATTACTTGACGGATTGCTTCATAGTTGGACACTTGATACATGTAAGCATTTGGAACACACTCATGCCGCCATTAACATGACCTGGACTTTTTGCCTCGACATTTTTGCGGAAACACTTAGATTGTCGTCCGCGCCATAAATTTTAATTATATTCAAAACTTTTAGGAATGTTGGAAAGTATATTTAGATCGTTACATAAGCTGCGAGTAAGGCTCGCAGCTGAAAATAGATGGTACTTGTATTACTGTTTGAAACTGACCTGATAACTGTAACAATTGTTATGTGTCCCGAATAATTATCGGGGTATATATAGTCGCCATGTCTGTCGTCCCGTCTCTTCATCTGTCTTCAAGATGTGCGGGAACGTTTTCGGCTACCTACTATGGTCTACTATCTCTGTTTAAGTCAGATTGGCTTGGAACTTCATAAATGTATTTGTCATCATCCATATTGTCATTCTATAGCCCACCATGTGTGTACATTCAATAGCACACCATGTGTGTACATTCTATATCCCACCATGCGTCACTGTGCCCTATGTCAAATTGCTTAGAAAGTCGCGTTAAAGATTGTGAGGGGTATGTCTCACAGATGGAATATACTAGATACAGTACGACGCCAGGTGGGTGGGGGTAATGGGAGTATTTCAATGGACATTTGTGTATGTCACAGGTCCAAGTCTTCCACCTGTGGTGCATGTACGTCTATCAGTGTTACTGATTTATGTTGTGCGAAACTAGTAACTTGCCCAATTGTTGCAGTATAACAGCCCAGGCTCGAGCCTACTGCATGGACCATTATTACGGAGCCCTCTGTACCGACTACTGTAACCCCAATGCATACGGTGCCAATCACTACTACACGTGTGACGGGGACCGCGGCATGATCTGCCGTGAAAATTACTACGGCGAGTCCTGCTTGGTCCACTGCCAGCCACAGGACAGTTACGCTGGTCATTTCACGTGTAGCGGTGATGGTACACCGATATGCAATGATGGTAGGTACAATGTATATAAGACATGCATTGAGATTTTGTATCTTCGGACATCTGCATAATTTCATGAAATACGTTTACACAATTTACAATATGTTTGACAAATAAAGTCAAAAGTTGACAAATTATAATTCCGCGTGTACTCTGATCATTTTGTTAACTTTGGACGACCTTTACGGAAAATATTGTAAATTGTGTAAACATATTTCATGAAATTACGCAGATGTCCGAAGGTACAATATCACAAGGCGTGTCTCATATGTGAAACACTAGAAGAAGAAAACGGGGTTTCTTGAATGTTTGAAATGTATCTTTGGAGGTACTATCTGAGACAGTCAGTCTGTGCCAGTTAGTCCGGGTTTCGCCCTGAATACATGGCATAGATTGACTCGAGCTGATGTTGGACTAGTTCATTAATCATGTGAGGAATATTGTTTTAATCTGAAAAAATACTGACAAATACTCCAGATCTTTATGAGACGACTCGTAACGAATGAAGAAAATTGACGGTTTGCTATTCTAAGTAATCCAATTATTATGCAGCCTTCAATGCCGGAGGTTGTGAGTTCAATCCTCACGCTAGGCGTGAAAATACTTGCATACATGTAGTACATGTATTTCCATCCTACTGATCTCTCAGGTGAGACTTTAATACTATGGCCACATCTCTATATGACATAGCTGTTGTTGGGAAGTTAAACGAATTCACTTTCTTTGCAATCTGACACCATTTGCACTCAAATTTCAAGTTATTTTGGAAAAATCTCTCTACAATATTTGGCAGTACTCAATGATTTTTGGCATACTGGGAATTTTAATTGCTTATTGGTACTCACTGCTGCTGAGTTTTCTAAAAACAAATACATTTGTATAAACCCGTTTTAAAAACGGGACGTATTCTGGATTGACATTGTACGGGCGGCGGCCAGTGACAACTTAAGTTCTATTTGGCATATATCTTTGTCGCGACAAGAGGAAGAAGCCTATTGATTTATCTCCCATTGGCGGCCATTTTTAACTTCCGCATTTTGTATCTTTCTCCACGAAATAACGCAAGTTCTAGTTCACTGATTGTAACCAAATTCGGCATACATGTTTATCATGGCAAGAGGAAGAAGCCTGTTCATTTTGAAAAAAGATTCTGATGACTTATCTCCCCTTGGCGGCCATTTTTAATTTCGCACTCGTAGACAAATGTGGTATACATGTTTATCATGGCAAGATGAAGAAGCCTATTGATTTTGAAGAAAAGTCTGATAACGTATGTCACTTGGCGGGCATTTTTAATGTTCATACTCCATATCCTTGTCCACACAATAACTCAAGTTCTACTTGACGGATCGTAACCAAATACGGCCTACTTTGTTTATCACGTCAAGATGAAGAACCTTATTGATGTTCAGTGAGATATCTCCCCTTGTTGACTGGTATTGCCTCGATTGACATATATTATGACTCTTCTTAATTGAGTATTTAAGTAAGTTATGTAGCTTATTTGCAGCTTTGGTGTTTTTCATGCATACATACGTGTATTTATGTAATTGTTATGATTATTGAAGGCTGGACGGGCGAGATGTGCACAGAAGACATAGACGAATGCCGAGACAAGACTGACAACCCGTGTTTGCCAAACGGCAGCTGCACCAATAAGGACGGCTCCTATTCCTGTGTCTGTGACGATGCCCATACCGGTATGCCTATAGTCGGCATTAATATATGATCGAAGAGCCCACCTAAACTAGACTGTAGTCGCATAAGACCATACAATTAATATTCCATGTGATTTGTGTCGCGCCCGCTTGCGGACAGCGTGATATAGTCGGCACATTGGCAAACGTACGTCCGTACGTATACCCGGGTTAAAGGTTTTTGTTAAAGTTTGTAGGTATACTATCAAAGTCTCGGCGGGCGTGACATGCGGGCCGCGGCGGCCATCTGATGTACCAAATATGTGCGACCTTTCATGACAACTATTTACATACACTGTGATATTTTGTGTAAATGAAATCGAAGGTCAACGTTCTACACCATTTATGGAAAATATATTAAATTTGGTAAACTGTGTTTCATGCGATATCCCACATCTTAGGTACAAAACACATGACTTGACTCAATTACCAAAAATGTCAATGCATAGCGGTATCCATACAGAGTATATGATTACACAGGTAGAAAACCCGGACCTAGGACCCAATACTTAGCTCATTTTGGAAAACGTTACCCCACCGACACATTTCCATACACTATACTATACACTTACATCCTTTTCGAGGTGTAGTGTATATAAATGAGTGGGTGGGGTAACGTTTTCCTAACAAATATATGTCGATGGTATAAAGTGGAACCTAACTAAGGGATGTCAATTACTGTGCATGAAATATTGCCCTTGATCCGTGGTTATTGTCCATTCCTCTTGCGGAAAGCCAGATATAGTGATCACAATATCGTCAGTGTGCGTTAAATGCTTTAAAATACTTAGTAATACATCTCTGTAAACATACCTAAACATACTTAAGAACTGATTTGAAACGTTCATTCTACGATCCACTTATACGGAGCTTAAGTGACGTTTAGGTTTATACTTAAGAACTGATTTGAAACGTTCATTCTACGATCCACTTATACGGAGCTTAAGTGACGTTTAGATGTGCATTAAATGTTTTTGCAACATTTGTGTTCAATATGTTTTTGTTTATCTTGTATCTCTTATCAGATTGATTTGAAACATTATATGTTGGTGTATTACCTTCCGTAGGTTCATTAAATATTCTACTCCGGCCTTGTGGCCTCCATACCCAACCAATGTCAAACTCATGTGACCTATGAAACCGTCGTTAAAGTTGTTGCAACATTTGCGTTAGGGTATATCAGTAACTTATATCTCTGAAACTTCATATGTTTAATCTTATTTCCTAGGAATGTCTCATAAACGTTGATATCAAAATACACTAGCATGGCATGCTCTATATGTGGCTGTGACTGGAGAAATGGTGTTTATGGGTTTTGCAACCAGTCGGCATAGTCTGATCAGGATCTACGGTGTTCGTAATTCCATCAATAAAGCACACACCATGCTTCTAACAAAGCTACGACTCGTTATAAAGCTACAGAAGTGTTATGTGCTATTTGATAGAGAGCTTAACTGGTCACAAATCCCATAAGCCCCATTTCTCCATGCGCAGCCACATACACCATCAGCCTGCATTAATCTTGCCAATATTTGTAAACGATTGTGTTTATTACAAAATACTTGAATATTATGTTCGAAAGTAAGCAGCTTGATTGGCTGAGCCTAAGTTGTGCTACATCTCTTCATGCACATCCAATGAATCTGCTTGATTGGTTGGCCCTAGTTGATATAGTTGCGGGAAGTAACTCTGCAGAATACTCCCGTATCGATACGGGAGTATTCTGCAGAGTTACACCCCACAACTATAGTTGATATTGCCAATATATGTTCAGAAACGTTGGCATTTTGGCAAGATTAACGCAGGCGGCGGTGTATACCCACGTTCCATGTTACCGATTCAGGGCGATACTGTCAGGATGTACGTCTCTACTGTGACGATAACCCGTGCAGTAACCACATCTCCCTATGTAACGACATACTGGGCGGATACCAGTGTGTCTGTGACTTCGGCTGGACCGGCGACATCTGTGACGAACAGGTCACCCCGTGCAGTAGCAGTCCGTGTCGCCATAACGCCAAGTGCGCCGTCGTCAGTGACTCGTACGAGTGCAACTGCACCGATCAGTGGCAGGGCGCGACTTGCGAGATAGCGAAGCCAGAGCCGTGTGCAGAGAGATCCTGCCTGAACAATGGGACACGTATAAATGTTGTGAACAACACACTCAGTATACACGTATGTATTGCATGAATGAGGTAGACTGTTCACCATGTATTGCACGAAGGAGATAGAGTGTTCACCATGTATTGAATGAATGAGGTAGAGTGTACACCATGTAATGAATTAATGCAGTGGCGTGTTCACCGTGAGGTAGAGTGTTCACCATGTATTAAATGCATTAGGTAGAGAGTTCACCTTTCGGTAGAGTGTTCACTATGTATTGCATGAATGAGGTAAAGTGTTTATCATGAGGTTGAGGGTTCACCATGTATTGAATGAATGCGGTAGAGTGTTCACCATTCGGTAGAGTGTTCAATATGTATTGAATGAATGAGGTAGAGTGTTCACCATGAGGTTGAGTGTTCACCATGTATTGAAACAATGAGGTAGCGATATAGTGTTGACGATGAGGTAGAGTGTACATGTACACCATGTAGTGAATTAATGCAGTAGAATGTTCACCATGAGGTAGTGTTCACCATATATTGAATGAATGAAGTAGAGTGTTCACCAAGAGGTAGAGTGTTCACCATGTATTGAATGAATGAGGTAGAATGTTCGCCATGAGGAAGAGTGTTCACCATTCGGTAGAGTGTTCACCATGTATTGATTGCATGAGGTAGAATGTTCACCATGAGGCCGAGTGTTCACCAATTATTGAATGAATGAGATATTGTGTTCACCATGGGGTTGAGTGTTCACCATGTATTGAATGAATTAGGTAGGGTGTTCAACATGAGGAAGAGTACTCACCGAATAGTAAATGCATTCGTAGAGTGTTCACCATGTATTGAATGAATCAGGTAGAGTGTTCACCATGTATTGAATTAATGAGGTAGAGTGTTCACCAGGAGGAAGAGTGTTCATTGTGAGGTAGAGTGTTCACCATGAATGAGGTAGCGATATAGTGTTGACCATGAGGTAGAGTGTTCACCATGAGGAAGAGTGTTCATTATGAGGTAGAGTGTTCACCATGTATTGAATGAATGAGGTAAAGTGTTCACCATGAGGAAGAGTGTTCATTATGAGGTAGAGTGTTCACCTTGAGGAAGAGTGTTCAATATGAGGTAGAGTGTTCACCATGAGGAAGAGTGTTAATTATGAGGTAGAGTGTTCACCATGTATTGAATGAATGAGGTAGAGTGTTCACCATGAGGAACAGTGTTCATTATGAGGTAGAGTGTTCACCATGTATTGAATTAATGAGGTAGAGTGTTCACCATGTATTGAATGAATGAGGTAGCGATAGAGTGTTCACTATGAGGTAGAGGGTACACCATGTAAATTATTAATGCAGTAGAATGTACACCATGAGGTGGAGTGTTCACCATGTATTGAATGATGCATATTGTTCACCATGAGGAAGAGTGTTCACCATTCTGTAGAGTGTTCACAATGTTTTGAATGAGTGAGTGTTCACCATGTATTGAATTAATGAGGTAGCGATAGTGTTCACTATGAGGTATAGGGTACGCCATGTATTGCATGAATGAGGTAGATTGTTCGCTAAATAGTACATGCATTCGGTAGAGTGTTCACAATGTATTAAATGAATGAGGTAGATTGTTCGCTAAATAGTACATGCATTCGGTAGAGTGTTCACAATGTATTAAATGAATGAGGTAGAGTGTTCACCATGTATTGAATGAATGAATTAGGATATATGCACATTAGGCATAACCACCACAGAGTCATGGCAAACATCATGTAACTGCTCACATGTGATTGGTTGTTGCAGGATTCAAGGGTGACTCGGCATTGGTCCATCATACAGATAGTGGTTATTGTCATCGTGCTCACCATCGCCGCCATCATAGTCGTATGGTATATATCCAGGAGGCGAAGGTATGTACAGTGCAACCTAAACCTCTAAACCGGACACCCTTCAAGTAGACCACGCTGGGCTCTGTTCAACTCTTTGCATGCTGAGAAATTTGCGGGCCAGTTTAAAAAATGGCAGACGACCATTCTTTGTTTCCTTTTATTTATCCCTGTAAATATCATGAATATGTCTTTGAATTTCAGTAGAAGGTCCGGAAGACGCCATTATAATGACATTTCAGGACATTTTTACAGATGAAAATATTCCTATTTTGTTGGCTGTTATTTTCTCCACTAGCATGCAAAGAGTTCCCTATTAAACTCATTATACTTGCGACTCATTTCAAATTACATGTATTTCTAAATCCTATAAAAAGTTTTCATCACACTGGATGCGGAAATCAATATTGCAATAGTTGTCCACATTCAACAGCATGTGTAATAATGTCATTTTATTTAATGACTTTTTTTTCTGACTAGAAAATTTTACTTATAACATATATACCAATGACTAGAAAATGGTACTTATAACATATATACCAATGACTAGAAAATGGTGCGTATAACATATATACCAATGACTAGAAATTGACTAGAAAATGGTACTCATAACATATATACCAATGACTAGAAAATGGTACTCATAACATATATACCAATGACTAGAAAATGGTACTTATGACATATATACCAATGACTAGAAAATGGTACTTATAACATATATACCAATGACTAGAAAATGGTACTTATGACATATATACCAATGACTAGAAAATGGTACTTATAACATATATACCAATGCAACTAAATATACATGTCTTTTCAGCTGCTCCCATTGAAAAGGTGGGCATATACAAAATATTCGCCCCATCAATAAAGTACATAGTTACTCAACCATCGTCAAATGTGAATGAAACTGCATACACCTATGTACACAATTATCATGCCAAACACCAAAAAGGGGGTGCTGGGGTGGAGGCGGGTGAATATTTTGTTTACATAAATTATCGTCACGTGACTTGTGTAGCCAGGTGCGCAGCCAGAGGACGCGAATCCTGGCTGCAGGCGAGTATTCAGCTGGCCATCCAAAATAGATTATCTGCAATAATCATCTGTTACAGAACATGTATACGTTTAATTCATGCATGAACTAAATTTGTATCATTTGTGTTATTTCAGGCTTGCAATAATGAAGAAATCCGGATTTGACAATCACATTTCAGTTAATGGCGTCACCGAATCAGTGCCAGACGCGACAACAGGCTTTGACAATAGTCTGTACTTTGAAGTACTCGCAATCAAGCAATCTGATTTATTCAAATATTTTGAAGAAGAAAAAAAAAGACAAATATTTGCGTGATTAGTTCAGGCGGTAGTGTAACCATGTAACAGTGACTTTCTTGTTGCACATTTTAATATTAATTGTTCTACGCAAATGCATAATGTTTCCTGTACATCAGTTATGTAGTGTGGTTTACCATTTCAATAACACATACTATTACACATTGATTGGAAACACTGTGCATGTAGATCCAGATGACATGTAACCACAGTCTATATGTATTGAAAAAAAAAATCACAATTTTCTAATCATCTGGAACAATATGAAGATCAGCATGGAAGTGTTCATATGGACCATCGATAATACCATCGTAGTCGTTACTTAAAAAGATAGGAACTTCACATTAACAACGTTTTCTTGTTAACAATTATTGGATTTACATTTATTGAGCATAGGCTGTATATGCAGTCTATGCTCAATAAATGTAAATCCACCAATTGAAATTTCCAGACGATCATAAATTTGCACCTTTTAGTCATAAGAAGTTTAGTGAAACGGGCCCCTGGTTCCAGGATATCTGTGTGATCAGGATATCTGTGTGATCAGGATATCTGTGTGATCAGGATATCTGTGATCAGGATATCTGTGTGATAAGGATATCTGTGTGATAAGGATATCTGTGTGATCAGGATATCTGTGTGACCTGGTTCCAGGATATCTGTGTGATCAGGATATCTGTGTGACCTGGTTCCAGGATATCTGTGTGATCAGGATATCTGTGTGATCAGGATTGTTTGTGCTAGTTCTACTGTTCATATCACCACTGACGGTTACTTTACCCATAGTTTTGTATTTGATTACCATGAAATCAATATCCTGATTGCATGGCAATACTAAACATCATCATATATTACAATGATGAAACATGTTAAAATGCAATGTACACAAAGATATTTTCACTAATTGGAAGAAGGGGGCTGATGGAATTCATAAGTCGGAAAATGCGATATAACACATTAATGAACAGCCACTGTATCTAGTGTACCAAACGATATATCTCTTCACAGCCGTACATGTGAATACAGACGTTATTCACAGTTATTTACCGTTAGTAAACAACCATTTGATCGCGACAGGCCTTACTTTGACCAGACTGCCCGTGGTCAACTGCGCTAACTTAATAAAGAGCAACTGTGCCAAGTATTCTCCTGTGCAGATTTACAGTATTACATTACATTACATTACTAATCATAAACACTGTATACTCTAATCAGACTGTAGGATTCCACAGGCTGACCCAAAGCATCAGTGATTGAAATAAATTATACTTCACATCATGTCCTTATTGCAGCTTACTGATGTATAAATCAGTGCATTTAGAGCAGAACTGTCTGATCTGGCCCATCTTGGTCGCAATAGCATTTACAATATTTACAACACACTGCGAACGTAATACGACTTAATCAAATGAATGTACAGACGACTGGGTTAGGAGTAAACATGTGTTTCCCCATAGAGTAATGAAAGTCGTCCAGAAAATTCACGTTACAATTGTAACATGTTAAAATTGGCAATATTCTCATATATTGTACAGGGTGCAGACTGATATTCGATTGAATCGTAACATAAAATGCATGGCTAATGTTAGTGAACGTTTCAATCGAGTTCGCCCTTCGTTTTACAAATACAATAAATTGCTAATGCAATTAGTCAGAGTGACATGCAACAAAAACACATGAGAATAATATGCCATTACAATACTCACGGAATGCTCCCACATGCCAATCCTGTAATCGTTATTATTTACACGTAAGCACGACGAATTAATGAATCAATAATATTTGATTAAGGGAGATAATCTACAACATCGGATACATGCCATACGGCTTTTATTGACCAAGGGTTTGGTCGAAACGGGGCCAAATAACTCAGTTAAATTAAATAGTGCAGTATTATCGAGGATACGATAACACTGCGTAGAATTGCCGGTCTTGGCAAGATTCATACTTAAATGGCAGCATTAGAAAGTAACAACATATGTACTCACCAATTTCCAGTGAAAAACTTGCGCTCCAATGTCACAAGAATGAAATTGAATGTCAGACTGATAATATATGGTGCTACAACGAATATATACCCCCACCCTAGTGCATGACTATCCCATGTAGTCTGCTTGTCGATGTAAAACTTATGTGCCACATTTGGCTTACAATTTTACGTAAGTGGACTAATGATCTGACAGTCGGTCTAGCTCATGAGATATCTGGTGAATTAGTCTGAAATACTTCAGTCATAAATAGGTATGACTTACTAGGTAATTAGGCTAGCATCTAAGTCTGCATATACAGTGTAGATCACCCAGATACGACCAGTACAAAATCCAATACTGGTGGTTCGTGCGCGGTTTTCGGATAAAGCGCTATTCCCTCCAGCGGTGTACTCCACGGGCGATATTTCACACACCAATACCTATTCGACCGTCGTGTACTAGAATATTCGATTACTGCTCTAGACTATGTGACCCGTGTTACAATTAATGGATGATAAAGAATATAGTCGGCTACGATTCGTGACACTCGTTACGGTATCCTATACGGCACATGGAGTGGCCAAGTAGGTCATCTTTCTGTGTTCCAGTTTCACCTCTTCTGGCGTTTGACAAGAATGTACATAATTATATTCCATCACATTTACAAATCAGGTATTTTTTAATCAAAGGATGATCGCGTTTTGAATGTCTGCTTAACTATGTCTGAGATACTTATATCTACAGGGCTGGCCATTTCCTAACACATTTCCTAACACATTTCCACACCGAAAGCATTTATTATCCCCTCGTCGATAGACAAGAGTGTATATATAGCGTTATACCATATATATACGTGCCAGTGTGTGTACGTACGTAAGTTAGTATCACCTTCCATTTCTTATTAACTTATGAAGAACTAGATCGATTTTAATAATTGTTGGCCACACTTTGTATCTAGGGATGATGTTTTGTTTAGCAAACACCAACACATCAATGTCACTGAGGACTTGTGTTTATTTTATTATCAAGGCTGCCAGCAAGGGGATTTGTATAGTGATAACAAGCCCTTCATTTCGAAGTTATACCTCTTTGTAAATTATGTCTACCTTGAGCGTTTATTTTCTTACTTAACCCTTACAATGCTGAATTATATTGTGTCGTCCGCTGTTTATGTTTTATTTGTCACTATGCTCATAAACAACAATGGAAATGATTCTAAGGTGTTGTCAAACCATGTTTTTACTGAGAAAGAATGCAAAATATGAGAAAAAAACAGCAGACAGAATTTTCGGTTCCCGTCTTTGAAGGGTTAATGTCTCCTGCCAGTGGTGAAACTTCATGTTTTCCATCACTCGTATTTACCTATGCTGAAAAATGCTTCAGGATCACCCTAGCTCAACCATTGTCCAGGACGAATGGCATATCATCAACCATTGTCCAGGACGAATGGCATATCAGTAGCCTATTTCACCAACATTGCAAAGTATACTATTCTAGCAAATTATACTTTGAGGGAGTAATCATTTATTTTTCCTGAAATGCATTATTTCCCACTGCATATATTTGATGATTAAAAGTATGCAGAATTATTATACTGAATTTATTACATTATCACAGCCAAAATGCAATGTTAGTGAAATAGGCTACTGGACCTTAGCTACATTGATTCCCTCGAGGCATACTTAAATAATATATTTTTCTACATACATAGTTATGCAGTATTGCCTCGGTGTTTTGACTGTACGCTCACAGTCGGCATTTCTCGTTCTCTGTCTACGACATTTCTCGTTCTCTGTCTCTATGGGCAATCATGTATATACATGTATGTATCACATCATTTCAAATTGCGGCTATAACAGTTTATATAGGACACGTTCTGCTCATACAAATATTAGAATAACATTATTTGGACATATTTTTCCCAGTTTCTTCTGCATAGAGTAAAGTAATAGCATACCATAGGTTTCTTAATATTTGTTTTATGAAATCAGTAGACTGGTTTAATAAATATCATATTAAATCACATACAGTCCTCTATATTATAGACTAACTACTTTGAGGGAGAACTTTTCAATTTAAGGATAAATTTATTATTTTTTATTATACTGAATGTATTACATTATCACAGCCATTTTGTTAGTTCTATATGACATAATACATTTCGGGAAAAACAAATGATTACTCCCTCAAAGTATACTTTGCTAGATAAGTATACTTTGTAATTTTGATGAAATAGGCTACTGGTAGCGACCATTAGTATTGACGACAAAACCTCAGGAGCAGGACTAAAGTACACACAAGATGACTAAGAAACATACATGTATATGGAGGTAGTAATGTAACTACATGATCTGGAAAAGGTATTTAAACCACTATGTCAAAACATCGTTGAATGTATGTTTAACTAACTACATGTAGGTTTTCATTTCTGTATATGGGGTGACCATTTCACTTTTTTATGATTTTCATACGCCTTCATACGTACTGACAGGATATCAAAAATGTTTCACGGCACCGTGTTTCACGGCACATACGCACTGTGTTGATAAAACAATAACATGTACACCCAAGTCAATTGAATTTGCATTTCACTGACAACATAATAATACAGTCTGTTTCAAATAACTCGCGATTTGCCTAGAAATTAGCAACACTTTTATGTTTCGTCTAATCACAGAAACAAACAACTGGAGGTGATGAAAATAAACATATACGAGTATTTCCAAATAATGCCGTTTATTTTATACAATATTTCAAAAATAATGTTCCAATTGCCGCGTTCTTTAATTTGTTTTATTGCTAAGTTTCATTTTACGTTAGTACCCATCCTCTCCTTGTGATGCAAATTTATTTCTACTTTGTATTTGTCCTGTCATGTATAATTATACAGTTACTTTTAGTTGATGATTCTCTTTCTGTGATATTGTTTATTATTAAACATGTATAATGTGCAGGTTTAATGTTTATGCGTAGTATACAAGTCATGCTTTTGTTAGTTTATCACAAATCAATTGTTTTTGATCATCTATATGTATACGCCTTTTAATACGTTTCCCGACATGGGTCGATAATTCAGTAATCTTTCCCCAATACTACAATATGTTACACAACATGTGGCAAACATTGTGAAATCTAAAACGTCTGAAAAGTGGGTTCTTGGTGTTTGCAGAATTGTTGTGATAATTCAGTACACACCATTTTATCTCAAAGTCACTGGTGATGTATACGCCGTAAGCGTGTAATGCATGAAGCTGAAAAATGCACGTGTTTTCTGACGAATTGCAACTCAGCTCTACGTTAATAGTTATCGAATAAGTATTTTCGTCTAGTAACCGGCGCAAATTCCTTGCGCCGGTTACTAGACGAAAATGCGTTTATGCGATATATTGTATATGTAAGAAGATTGCATCTCGTCACGAGACCGGTTAATTATTTCATCTTGAAAAAATGTTGCTCTGGTGCGGCGTGCAGCATCATGCAAGTGCTACTGTCGGGCTGCATAGATATGCTTGATCAGAATGTTCTGTCTGTAACGCAGTGCGACTTGCGTTAGAGACAGAACATTCGGGTTATGATGTGCTGTCTGGAAAAATGAACTTCGAACTACTTCAGGTGCATCAGCGGCGTTAGCATTGGCGTTAGTTTGTCCGTCTGACGTCAATATGAAAGTGTCGACAACACGTCTTATCATACGCCAAGTTAACAAAGGAATGAGGCCGCTTCCAGACATTTCCCGCGGTTCAGGCAGCCTCTGCCGGGGCTGGTGTGAGATGCGCTGTGATTGGACAGATAATAAGGCGCCCACAGGGACCGCTGCTATGATTGGTTGGGAAAGATAATCTCCAACCCCGTGAAGTCCAAACGATAGACCAGTGGGTTAGAGATTATCCCAAATCCCCGGGAGAGATAAGCTCGCGTCACTAGGTTACCGATGCGTTGCAACCAACCATGACGAACGGAGCAGACGCTTGAAACTGCACATGTTGGAAATGTAACTGATCGTGAACCAGGACCTAATCCCGAGTGACTCGCTATGTATCCATGCATGTACATAAATTGCTTGTTGCCGGGTGCCCAATTTAAAACCAGATTACAACCTAATCTGACTCTTAAATTTCTTACCCTACAATACAGATGAGCCTACCTCATCCATGTGTGTATTACCACACTGGCCAGGTGTAGGCTCATCAACACGACACATCCAAACCCAGTCTAGCTGGGTTTGCCATTTACCATGTACTTATGTGTATGGATCAGGATAATAAAATAGATGAACACAACTCAGGTTTTGGGAAAATGAATCATATATATATACTTGAAAATTATTGATGGGAGAAGTATGTGATAAGGCATAACACAATGTTCAAAGTAACCAAAATACATGCATGCTCATTATTTGGTCTTATAGTATCAACAATTTCCCAGTATACCTCCAAATTCCCAAAATCTATAGTGAGTAGAGTAGTTTAGAAATACATGTACATGATACTAATTAAGACGGCGACGGTTATAAGTCGACAGCTAATTATTACGGTGAAATTGTGTCTGACAATCAGGAATTAGCTGCTGCTGCACCCATTGTGGATGCCACCAGACGGCGCAATTGTAGAGAAGGCTCCAGATAACGCTCATATGCACTGCTGTTCCAGTCACCTTGTATTTGTATGAGATCAGACGGTAAGCCACATTGAAGAGCATATGTAGCGCCACCACGACGAAAGCTATGACCGGAATACTGGGCTGGGGGCACTCCACAACCACGAAGACAGGAGCGGAGCCTGTCTGTAAAAGTAGTGGCTGTTAAAGGGACTACGTTATCACCTGTTTTATATCGAAATAAAGGGGTCGGTTTGACATCAAGCGGGCACTCCAAAGCCAGCTGAACTAAGATTGTGGACGGGCAAAATGGAGAGTTGGGGATAAGGGGAAGTGGGATATTCAAAGTGCGCTGGCGAAATTGAATCACCTTGGACCAGCGGACCGTAAGCACTACCCCATCTGACGCGAAATCCGCGTCTCCGGGTGCCAATTAAATGACGGGTGGGTGTATCAAACTGCGAAACAGACGGAATAAGAAGATTAGACTTACGGAAAAAAGAGAAGAAACCAACTAGACAGGCCGCCCAAAATGTTCTGTCTAACGAGAGCTGAAGATTCAATTGTTGGAAAATGCCCCGTAATAACTGAAATGTAATGGGAAGTTTTTGATTAGTAGCGTCCCCTTTCATTCTACGGACACCTTTGAGAATGGAAGTCACATACCAATTGTCATGCAGGGGGTTTGGTAGACCAGCTTCCAAGTGAAAAAGGCGGATAACATTTAGATATTGCCGGACAGATGAAAAAGAGAGTCTGCGAGAGAGGTAAGCAATATAACGGCCCAAATTAATGTGGGACAAAGGCACAGGTGCAATTTTGAGTTCAGCACAGAACCGCAAATACGAGGCCCGCTGACTGTCATATGTCTTAGTGGTAGACGAAGAAAATGTGTTGCTGCGATATAGGTGGACCTCATTGTCAAGACTGACCGGAAGGGTAGTTAGCATCTCGCCAGGAGCGGAGGGGTTCAAGTTTCGCTGAGATCTAACCGGCTTGTCTGCACGTCCAATATCCGACTCTGTCAAGAAGAAAATGTAAAGACCCTAATGACATGTGCCAGATCAGTGGGGTTTGGGAAATGTAAGGCATCAACCTTTCAATATGACCTGGGGAATGCAGTCTTGACGCACTATCAGCGACAAAATTATGTATGCCTGGGATGTGTTTTGCAGTCAAGTGGAAATTGTATGCACTAGATAACCAAAAGAAATGACGGAGACACTGCATAACTACACTATTGCGGGATGTACCCTTGTTAATTGATGATACCGTGACTGAGTTGTCCGAATATATTATGATCTTTTTGTTTGCCCAGTGTGGGGCCCATCTCTGAGCTGCAATGACAACTGCCAACACTTCCTTTTCATTGATGTAAAGATCTTGGGCACGTGGCCAATCAATTCCCCAATTGCAATAAAACCAATCTGTGTCGAAACACCCCCCTGCTGCATCCCCACAGGCATCAGTGAAGACACATTCAATTGGGGTGCGATCCAGCAACATCGATCTACCATTGAAAAATTCTAGAAATCGTGACCACCAGAGAAGATCCTCTAGAATGTCCATAGTCAGTAAGGTTCTATGTGACCCGTGTTTGAGGGTGCGGATTTTGTTAAAAATCCGGCGGAGAAACACTCGTCCGCCTTTCACCACTCCTGCAGCCCACGACAACCGTCCCGCGATGGACTATAATTGTCGTTTAGTAACACGCTTATGTCGCAAGAACCCTTGCAGTTCTTGTTTCATTGCTTCAAGCTTTTGCATGGGCAAACGCAACTGCATAGACGTCGAGTCTAACTCTATTCCGAGGAATGTGATTACTCTAGTGGGATCAACGACTTTCCCCCAGTGGATATTGAATCCAAGCTTCCGGAGAAGCTGAATGAGGCACGCGAGTGCCTCCGCACATTGCACTTGCGATTCCGAAATTATTAAGAAGTCGTGAAGGTACACGATTATCAGGTCGTAGCCCTTCCTCGCCATCATACGTTTAACGACTTGAGTTAGTCTATGGAATATGCCGGGGCTGAGCTTAGCGCCGAACGGAAGCCTGGTATCTTTAAGGTAAACAGTATTACCACCAAAGTTCCATTTAAACCCTGTGACCTGTTGACTGCGTTGACTTATTCCCACAGAGCGGTACGCAGACTTTAAATCGACCTTGGCGAACCAGCAATTTTCTGTCATAAGGGCAGCTGCATCATCGACACGGGCAAATCATTAACCGCGTTCCCGACTGGTCTAGAACAGTCGTGTATGAGGCGGACTCCGCCATCAGGTTTGGGGATGGCGGCCATAGGACTAATGATTTTGGGCGGACCATTGCAAATGACATAATTACCATGTTCTATCTCAGTCTTAACTTGTTTAGATGCTTTATCAAAAAGCGGGCTCTTAGGCTTGACTGATGGGTGATTTGAGGACATTACTGATGGTATATTGGGGTAGCAGGTCAAAACGGCCCCAGTCCAAAACGGCCCCAGTCCAAAACGGCCCACTTTGTCCAAAACGGCCCCAGTGTTGACCAAAACGGCCCCATAGTTCTGACCAAAACGGCCCCAGTCCAAAACGGCCCCAGTTATAGTGTGTTATTATTATATGTTTTCTCTGTATATTTTGTGAATTAGAAGTGTTTGATGAGACATAGACTTCCATTTATTTTACCTTTTGACCTTTAAAGGGCCAAAACTAATATTTCATCATAGTTTTACCAAAAATAAATCTTAAAAATAAATATATGTGCAAGTTTCTAAAATCTACAATAACTTCACAATGGATCGTTATTTGCTTAGTCATTCCAGGTTGTGGAGTGCATTTTATTTGACCTTGTTGAAGACTGCAGCTGTATATGGCTGTATTGCTGCCATTTTCTTTTACTTGTCCTTGGTGTTTACAACACTATTTTGCAAATTAATAATTGATACATATAAGCATGCTCACACTACACCCACCGATATTATGACCTTAACCATTGACTGTGACCTTGTAGATGTTTACTTAGCAGTTTGGGACATGTGCACAATCATATTCTGCATTTAGTTACTCTGTTGTCGTTCCTGTTTATGTTGGGGACCCTGCACCACTGTTATTTACGCACTGTCAATCCTAAAAGTAAAAACAATTATATATATATTATTATGTTGATACATTATAAGCAATCAAACTCTTATTTCTATCGCAAACAGAATGTATTTAACAAAAGAAAATACATGTGTATCAACATAATAATTTTTTTTAAAAATTCTATAAATGTATCCAGTATTCCAGAATAAATTAAGTCCAAACTTACTGTCACGTAAGTAATGCAACGATTAACATATTTTTACGTTTAACGGCAGTATTTATGTATTTAATTACAACAAATCTGTCTAAATATATATAATTTATTAATCTAACAAGCAAGATGATCCAGGTATGGAATTTCTTCGAGCCAATACCCACGTGCACCCTTAAATATACGTTCAATCAATCAAGATAGATGATAATGTATGTGTATTGTACAATCGTAATACATGTATTATTTTCGGACGAATAAATTGAAATTCCCGTTTAATCAATATAGTGTATATGTACAGCGTCGATGCACCGTCTGATTTGTGTTTGCCAGTCACCGACGCATACTAATTGAGATACGCCATGTGATTTTAACGTCGGACATATTAATTACATAAAATATATTTACAAAATGTAAAAAAGTTTGCATAAATTGAGTCAGAAATTGCCAGGTCTAAATTCGGCATGTACTCAGATTTTTGTGTCAACTTTTTACGTCATTCATGAAAAATATTGTGGATTTTGTAAACGTATTTCATGAAATTACGCGGATATCCGAAGTTACTAGATCACATGGCATATTTCTACTTTTGACAAAAAGAACATTCGCAAATCCAGAAGAATTAATTCAATTAATTGCGCATTCACTGATCGGTTAAAATATGGGAATTATCCAGACGCAGACACCGCCGTGAAAGGCGATGATCCATGGAAATTCATCAAACGCGGTGCGCTGATTATGCAATTGAACCGCATGTATGCCGTCCGGTGTATGTCTACACGCAGTTATCACAACTACGGTGTTGATTTCTTACATTACTACTATTTTTCACATGTGGCCGCGGCGTATCAAAAAATCCTTTATTTACTTCAATCAACTTTACGCTACGCACAATTTATAAAAAAAGACGATTCTAAAGCACTACCAACTTGCCATTTTTAGCCAGGTTTTTTGAAAAAAAAATCCAGGCTATTGGATTGGCGAAAGCCGGGCGGGCGGGCGGGCGGCGTCCACAATCAATGTTAAGTTTTCGTGTTTGAGTCCATTTCTTTGTTACTGTACCACCTAGGACCATCCAACTTTCACAGCTTCATAATCAAGGGTGCCTACCTCATTATCACTATCTACTGTTACTTATTTTTAACTTGATCCTTTTTTTCGGTTGTCGACTTAGCATTTTCAATGTTAAGTTTTCGCGTTTACAATGGTTAAGTTTTCGTGTTTTAAGTCCATGTCTTTGGTACTGTACACCTAGGACCACCAAACTTTCACAGCTTCATAATCAAGGGGTGCCTCCACCACATATCACTATCCAACATGTTACTTTTTTTTAACTTGATCCATTTTTCCGCGTAGTCGACTTAGCCATTTTCAATGTTAAGTTTTCGCGTTTACAATGTTAAGTTTTCGTGTTTTTTAGTCCATTTGTTTAAGTCATTTCTTTGGTACTGTACCACCTAGGACCACCAAACTTTCACAGCTTCATAATCAAGGGGTGCCCACCACATATCACTATCCAACATGTTACTTTTTTTTTAACTTGACCCATTTTTTCCGCGCAGTCGACTTAGCCATTTTCAATGTTAAGTTTTCGCGTTTACAATGTTAAGTTTTCGTGTTTAAGTCCATTTACTTGGTACTGTACCACCTAGGACCACCAAACTTTCATAGCTTCATAACCAAGGGGTGCCTACCACATACAACTATAAATTTTTACCTTCACCTATTATTTCTACGTAATTGACTTAGCCATTTTCAACGTTAACTTTTTAACGTACGCATTAGGTGTACGCTCCCATAGAAAGTCGGGTACTTGTAAACCCCACTACTTCAAAGAAAACGTGGGGTCGGGAAACCCGAGTTGCACAGCTGGATACTGGAATAAACCTGTCTGCATCCCCGATACCAACCAGATTTAATGTTCCTACAGCGAGATTTAATGTTCCTTTAATGTTCCTAACACCGGGTCAAATGGCCCATTAGGCGATATGATAAGATTCTGAAATTCCCAGTTAAATTCTAAATATGTTATAACGCAAATAAAATCTATACATTATGCTATAATCAATTTTATCATTATCAGAGATGCAAAAATGCCTTTTCTCTCGTCAAAATCGGTTGACCAACGACAAATATATTGTGAAAAAAAATTAAGATTTTTCCAAAATATGTGTTCGGAAGACCTCTCCAAATCCCGCCTAAAAATGTTCCGTTCCAATACGGCGTAGGAATATGCGGGCCAAAATACTATCTATGATACCATTATAATATAAAATCGTATTCAATATTTATATACACCGAGGTGAATCGATATATGTATGCATTCCACTAAACAAACGAAAACTAACAAGAAGCCAAATCGCCAAACATAATCCTTATGTGCGAAAAATGAAACTGGACGTGTGAGAACTATTTTGTGTCCGCGCATGGATAATGGTCAGGCGGCTTGACCACTGCATAGGACAGAATAAATATGTCTGGTTTCTGAACTAAAATGGGAAGATATAATAAATTAATACTAATCTTTTTTTGTTATTATTCGATAGCAGAGATATGTACTAGAGATTTGCTGTATTTTTATATTTTATTCAAAATGTAGCAGTAAATATGAAGAGCACATAATTATGGCACCACGATTGCAAAACCTGCAATTATCTATGACATACATGCATACATATGGCATATGTTGTCATGACGGAGAAATGGGGCTTATGATCTATGCTGCCAACTCCGCTACCCAAATCAGCCTGCATATCCGCGCAGTCTGATCAGGGTCTGCACGGTTCGCCATTCCGTCTATCTCAATTGATTTCATACATAATAGCATCCGCGATATTCAAAGAATAATATTTATAACAGCCTTGTGTTTTTTTAGTAAATGATGACATCTTGCAATATGCTTTGAAAGTGTCATAAATATTCGTTGTCATGTACGGAAGAAAATCATAAATTATGTAAATATTTTTCATGAACTATGACAACTGTGGAAATGTATCAAATTACTTACATGGTTGGTCTCATAACGGATCACTGTGTACATAGTACAATTGTGTGTTATTGATTAGAATATTTGCACTAATTGACACTGAGAATGATTGGGACTTTGAGATTGAAGTAAGGTTTTGCAATGAAGATATTTATTTCTGCAAGGTGTATGTAACATAACATATGCTACATGTAATTATGTATCAACAGCACATTTTAATTTGTAACTTGCTAGTGTGCTGGTCAGTTTGAACGCGCAGATATATCTACACTGGTTAGAAGACTAGTGTGTTCTTGTATCATCAGCTTATAGCTGTTAGAACAAGCAATTCTCCCAGCATTATTGTTGAAATCAGCACACACTTGTTGTAGGCTACCAAGAGAGCATGGAACAATACCAGGGTTGCTAATCCATTTAGACAATGATGAATCCAGTCGGTAACAGTCTAGATCCTGATGTGACTGCTCATTCTGATCTGGACCTAAGCTGCAAAGATTACGGCCATAATAGTCGCTGGTGGTAATAAAACTCACCTGTACATATTCTCATGCACGATGGTGGAGTCTGGCGGTTACTGGAGACTCCAGCTGGGCAGTGAAAGTAGTTCTGCATGCTTTGTTATCTCATTAGCTGACCCCATAGTGCAATACAAAATCATTAACAGGAACATTAACCTGTCAGAATCAGCTTGGCATTTGGCTGTTCGTTTTCTATGGGACTGTACACATAATGTCTAGTTAAGGTTTTTTGGTTAAAACTTTTTCGTTATACTATATCTCTGCAACTGCTTCGCCCATTACCTTGAAACTTCATTCTAACCCCCAACTGTGCGGCCCCTGTGCCCAATGTCAAGGTCAAATTACTTTGAATTATTTTCTTAAAGTTTTTTAGTGTACTATATCTCTGCAACTCCTTCACCCATTACCTTGATACTTCACATGGGTGTTTATCATCATTGTCACACCCGCTTGCGGAAAGCGAGATATCGTCGGCATTTTGGCATACGTCCGTCCGTACGTCCGTGTCCGGTTAAAGTTTTTTCGTTAAAGTTTTTCTATCTACTATATCTATTTTTTTAGTGTCCATGCCTCGCCCCAAGGCGCGACATGCAGGCCACGGCCATCTAGTCTACAAAAAGTGGGTATAATTATGTTATCCAAGTGTCTATGCTTGGAAAAAACATTTCTTGTTTTATTGAGACATTTATTTCTTTACTGAAAATAGCAAGTAGGGTGCTCTTTAGAATCGTCTCGAAAAGATGATTCTGAAGCACTACCAACTTGCCATTTTTTTATTGAGACGTTTACCCCCCAAATCACGCATCTAAATTGGAGCTCTGTGGTGTAGATCGGAAAACTTCAGTCTGTTGTCTGCTGTTCTATTTTTTATAATTTTCAACAATATAGAGAATAGTAGGTTAGTGCCGTGAATGGGAAAAAATATCTGGCAAGGCTCAGGAAACGGGATGGGCGAGGCTCTGCCGAGCACATCCCGTTTCCGTGCCGCGCCAGATATTTTTTTTTCCCATTCACGGCACCAACCTACTATTCTATTTATCCCTGTCAACACCTACAAATGTCTGTAAAATGCAAAAATTTTGTATTGACTGGCTATCAAAAATGTTTCACGGCACATTACGCACTGTGTTGACGGGATAAAAACATAATTGATGAATGGAGGCGATTCTCGTTTACAGCCAAAACAGGTTTCATCGGTTAAGATTAAATAGAAAATACATCTGGCATATTATATATTCCGTATTACAATTTACAGACAACACGCGACAGCGCATTGCCTTGACTAAATGTGACATGTTGCGGCTCGGCTTTCAACATCAATCAAAACGCCGCATCAGTACAACATTCTCTGATCTGGCTAACTAGGCCACATCAAATGAAACTTGAATGTTTCATTATGGGACATACTATCTTGTTCAAAGGCATTTCAGCCTTACACAGACCACAGGCTGCAGTAATGTACCTGGGATGTAGAAAATAACAAATGGAAAAAATATCGGTTTCAATATGAAGGCAATTTTATGGAAAATACAGAGTGTAAATCTACAATTTCCTTAAAATGGCCTTCATATTGCAATCAATATTTTTCATTCGTTTTCATTTTCAACATCCCAGGTACAGGACTGCAACCTGTGACGCAGACTCGATTTCCATTGTTTAATATCATCGATTTTAGGCCATGATCAGAGTGTGCGGGGTTATTTTTGCCACATTGTTTGTTAAACTCATATCTTTTTTTCGTGGCGATAAATTGATAGGCTCTTAATAATGCCTATAACAACAAACACTATTGCTCACATACATTACTTATAATTGATTTTGCTACCAAAGTACTAATTCTACGTCCATTGGATGTTGCAAACAGTGTAGAGCATAAAATCACTGTTAGAAATTATCATTATTTCTAGTTACAATACTGGGGCCGTTTTGGTCAGACTGGGGGGGGGGGGGGCATTATCATTAATTATAGTTACATTACTGGGGCCGTTTTGGACTGGGGCCGTTTTGGTCAGACTGGGGCCGTTTTGGTCATTTTTATGGGGCCGTTTTGGACAAAGTGGGCCGTTTTGGACTGGGGCCGTTTTGGACTGGGGCTGTTTTGACTGTAATCCGTATATTGGTACATTCATCTATTATATCAAAACCATTGTGTATACCACTTAGTATAAATGTTTTATCCTCATCGTCACCCAGTTCTCCAGCCCAAGCAGCTAAGTTAAGACCATAGGAAGGGCGGACCTGAACCCCTAGTTTTTTTCAAGCGTATGTATTGCCGCTGAATGTTGTTGGCTGCAGCCTGGTATCATGCACTGATGCCTGAATCTGCAACTGGGGAAGTTACATCCTTTTGCGGAATTATAATTCCTGCAAATATTATCAGACTTAACCATGTTAACGCTCCTACCTTTTCCCGGAAGTTGTATAGGTGCTCCCCTCCTGGCGCCCGGGGTAGACTGCATGGGTGACTTACCTTGATCTCTAGGTTGAAGCACGAGCGTGTGCAGATGTTGGACATCTGTTCCCCACCTGAAATCCATGCTGGCCTGCAGCTTACGGTACTCCCTGTCATACAACAATACCGATACCAAGCTGAAGCGCTGTATCAACTGGTAAATTTTCGTGTTGTGGGACAGGTAATCCATAAGCTTTGGGCCTGCAAGTTTACCATCGCCTACCAGTTTATACAGTATACACAGATTTGCCACCGACCACTGGCACAGTGTCAGATTATCAAGCTTTGGCCGCCTAGGTCCAGATTTCATTATAATTTTCTGGTCCCCCTGCCCCCCAACTACTAACTCCTCTTCCAGATTGACAGACACAAAATCACATATATCGTAATAATCAACAGTAGACTTACCCGTCGCCGCAGATATATGAATTTGTGGACCATTCCACGATGGTTGAGATTCACAATTTGTGTCATTATTCCTGGCTGTGTGAGTGTCCTTATGCATGTTCGTGGGTACCACCTGTTGTTGATGAGCCAGCAAATTGTTTAGAATTGCTGAATGGTATAATCCTTGCTGATTCCCGTCCTCGTTGTGTGATGGTCCGTCCGGTGACGGGACAGTTTTTTCCCCTCTGGAATCGCCACTGCCATCTTCAAATTTCTTGGCAATATGTAAAATGAGTCGTCGTTGCCCGGCTGGTATTTTTTGAGTCACTAGGTCATCTGCCTCCACCAGTTTGAGCGCCTCCAGGCTGGAATATCCGCGTTTAACTGACATAACGGAGAGTGTTGCTACATTGTCCGCCGCGTCGGTGAACTCTATTTCTGGTTCCATGTCGGACGCCATTCATTAATACCGACGGGTGTCCTTTGTGCCTATTTACGCCTCTTCTATCACTTTGCGTATTTTTGTCACCGTCGGTTGCTGTGTTTAGCCCACGTTTCTCGACTCTTTTGCATATGTGGCAAGTCTCTTTCTTCTGATGCCGACATGACGTATCAATCGGGAATTCTGAAGTAATTTCTTACAAGTTTGTCCCCACTAGCGCGCCCGAATTGTTTTCGTGACATTTGTATTCAGTTATGATTAAGAACTAACCGGTTTCCGCGTTTCATGGGACCACGTGGTCGTCACACCGAATATCATTTATCCACACTTTTTCATCACCACTTTTTAACATTTCCTCCAATTGAAATTATATCCATATTGAAATTATATCACCAGTACGACAATCGTAATGTTAATAATCCATTTAAAATTCCATATTACGAACAATATTTGTTTGCCACGTGGTAAATTATTTATTCCGAGAAAGTGTCGACAACACGTCTTATCATACGCCAAGTTAACAAAGGAATGAGGCCGCTTCCAGACATTTCCCGCGGTTCAGGCAGCCTCTGCCGGGGCTGGTGTGAGATGCGCTGTGATTGGACAGATAATAAGGCGCCCACAGGGACCGCTGCTATGATTGGTTGGGAAAGATAATCTCCAACCCCGTGAAGTCCAAACGATAGACCAGTGGGTTAGAGATTATCCCAAATCCCCGGGAGAGATAAGCTCGCGTCACTAGGTTACCGATGCGTTGCAACCAACCATGACGGACGGAGCAGACGCTTGAAACTGCACATGTTGGAAATGTAACTGATCGTGAACCAGGACCTAATCCCGAGTGACTCGCTATGTATCCATGCATGTACATAAATTGCTTGTTGCCGGGTGCCCAATTTAAAACCAGATTACAACCTAATCTGACTCATACCCCGATAAATTCCACAATAAGGCCATTCATTCCTATAATAAGTTTCATACACGTATAGGTGTATTCTGAAAGGAATGGGTTAAAGGCAAACCGACAAAATATGCCAATTCTAATGTATATTCAAACGACTCCTCGAGGTGTTCCAAGGGAAGTTATTCGTGATTTTCCACGTTCGATAACTTATTTATAAGACTGGTCTACAGGATATAATACACATGTGTGCGTGTACTCAAAGCATGAAAGTGGCTATGTTATCATACCGTATCACAAGACTATGATAACATAGCAACGGCCACAGCAACTCTTAAATCAATTTAATACCTGAATTTGGTGGTATACATGTATACATACTAACTATATATACTGAATATGAAATATATATATATATATATATATAACCTGTATACCACCATATTCAGGTATATACATATAAGTATATATATATGAATACCACCATATTCAGGTATAAAATTGATTTAAGAGTTGCTGTGGTCGTTGCTATGGTTGGTTTATTTTTAGAAGCGAGCAGGGCCGACGGACAGAACGGACCGTCACCGCTTGGACAGAACAACCAAATCTTTAACGCAAAATATATGGAATAGATCACGTTTTCATGAGACTTCGTGTTATTTATCTCGTCAAATTTATCTCGTCCCGACAAAGTAGTAAATCGTCTACGTGAAACGTATGTAGTTAAGACGACGTATACGTTGTATTAAAGGTACATGCACTATTCCATCAGTTCTAAAAATTACGAGTGCCCGCTATGCAGATATAATCATTTAATACTATTTATTTTACTGATAGTGACTCGTGGTGGTATCATGCTATTTTCATATGCAAACGAGGCATGGTATTTTTAATTATTTATACTAATTCAATGCGTCACTTGAAAAAATAACATTTTCGACAGATTATATAGAGATTAAATAGTAATGTCCGTAAACACGGTTATCGCCCCTGATATCAATGTGGAAATTTACGTCTCATATAAAATGTATAATAATGCCAATAAATACGTGGGGTAATTGTGAATGAATGTTTATTTTGCCAGCAAATGTCTCAGATGGTGTCTCTGATACAAAGAACAGTTTGTGCCTCCTGAGTGGGCATGTACCTTTAAGACTACTTAGCTATCACGGTACGTAGACGGCAGAAATATGCTCCATAATAAAAAGCTTAGTACGGAGCCCCGCAGGGGACGTAGACTTTTTTTTCTTTTTATTAATTCGTTCCCACGAAATAACAATTCCTACCCTCAATTTAACAATTCGTTCCCACGAATTAACAGTTCGTTCCCACAAACTAACAATTCGTTCCCTCAATTTAACAATTCGTTCCCACGAAATAACAATTTCGTTGCCACGGGAACGAATTGTTAATTTGTGGGAACGAATTTTATATCGTGGGAACAAATTGTTATTTCGAGGGAACGAAATTGTTAAATTGAGGGAACGAATTGTCATTTCCTGGGAACGAATTGTTAATTCGAGGGAACGAATTTTTATATCGTGGAAATGAATTGTTAATTCGAGGAAACGAATTGTTAATTCGAGGAAACGAATTGTTAAATTAAGGGAACGAATTGTTATTTCGTTGGAACGAATTAATAAAAATAAATCCATCTCCCATGCTGGGCTTCGAGCTTAGCGATCACTACCCAGTAATACACAATTGGTTGGACAGGGTGACTGTTCCCTGTTGCTATACTTTTGGCTGGAGAAGTGTGGCTTATTCCATTTGCGATCAGTGTAGACACATACCATCCACGCAGTCTATTAAGTGCCTGCTCTGTCGCCATTACGTCAGTGAAAGACCGGCCCAGTTTCTAATAAGCTGTATACAGTGAAACCTCTCTAAACCGGACACCCTGGGAGGGCCCCAGGGTGTCCGGCTTAGAGATGTTCCACTGTAAATCAGGCACATGACCATTCTGGGACACACGTATGTCTTTTGCAATCATGAACATGCATTATTATGTGAGATGCGTTACCAAGAAATATATCAACATGAGATGACACATACTTTCATGGTGTCTGGTACATAGCGGTTGCACTGTAGATCGTTATCAGGATACAGGAGTCGCAAGCAGATCTACTTCTGTTCCACGTTTTGCTGCCAACGAATTGTTTGCCATTAAACACATTCAATCCAAGAAATATTTAAATAATAGTACTTTTTCATCAATAATAACATAGTCACCCTCCCCAAAATGATTTGATGACATTTTGTGAAGAATTGATTTTATTGCGAAAACAAATATTTTCCTACGCGAATTTAACATGGGAGCTAAACATAGATGTTTTTCAAGTAATGTTTCATTTGTGGACCGATTTTCAAAATCTAACTTTTGTTTTCTTAGTGACATCATTTGCAAGTTATCTAGCCAGATTTCGGAGCCAATTTCCAAAATGTAATCGGGTGGCTAACTTTTTGTACTTACATTTAAATATTTTTTAGATTTAAAGTGTTTCATAGACAAATGTTCGTCGGAAGAAAAAACGTAGAGCAGACAGTAGATGTAGACTGCTCACAAATGCCAAATTGCCCATGACTCCAGGCACCGTCACATTACAAGTGACCATCGACCGTTCAGTAACATCCTTTTATATCCGCTAATAAAGCAGGTAGCAACAACAGTACCCTTGGGTCTAATTGTTATTCATACGAGATTGTTTGTATTTGTCCCCAATATCTGCGTGTATAAAAAAACAACACATGCCTGTATGTTCGGACAGCGACATTTATTTCTCCGGTTCATACAGTGGAACCTCTCTAAACCGGACAGCATGTTGGAATGCGTTAGAACGAATTGGAAATCATTAGAACGAATAATTCTTTAGAACGAAATAATAACATTTATCAGAACATTATTTTCTCTTCTCGTGTCCTTTACAAGGCTCCGTACCAAATCAAGTTTACAAGCAATAATTATGCGACACTGGCAGGTATAACTGCCGAACTACTAAGTAGCACTAAACAAATAATCATTATAAAGTCGACCCTATATAGTTATGTATAGTCTGGATTATTCGCTTTACCAACAAATTCAGACCCCGAATCGAGGCGCATTCATCATAATATAATCATAATAGCGTCTATATCAATAGTAATATTATGTCATTTTCAGAATGGTGGACAACGTATACCCTGATCAGGATGTGTGGCTGCGCAAGGTGACCTTGGAATGTGTTAAAATATCATACTTTTACAGGCGAACGATAGATCTATGGCTACGTATACGGGCCGCTTGTTGACAAACTACAAATTACGACGTTTGCGATCCACGTAGCCCCAGACCAGCATGTGCATCTGCGCAGTCTGATCAGGGACTACGATTTTCGCAATTATGTCGCTGAGGTATGTTTACAGCCGTCACCAACATAATTACGACATCATAATCAACAGCCCACAATTGTTGCACGTGTCGACAGGTCAGTCGCCGCCCATATTCATGACCATTTGTTTTCTTAATTAACCTTTTCACCCCTAAGTAACAGGAATGGACACACCCTTTTTATTCTTCAGACTATTTCATTTATCAGAAACGGGTATTGTTTGATGAATAAGAAAATATTCGCATATGGTGCAGATCCTGATGAGACGGCTCGTTACGAGCCGGCTCATCCGGATCTACATCATTTGCAAAAATTGGTATATAGGTATGTGGTGTTGAAAGGGTTAACCCTGTTCCATCGCCTAGTATTTGCGACTGAATGTTTGTTATTCCGTGGGTCGGTGACACCATTATGGATGTGACACAATTAGAAGAAAACACGTAAATACTGACCCTCCTACCACGACCGAGTCAGTCCGCCACGCATATGTGATTATGTGAACCACGTACCGTGACCAGTACGTCCAGTATGCATTTACCTTACCGTTGAAACTGGTGGAACAGAGCAGACCGTGGCCGTCGGACTGCCACGCTGGCGACCCGGGTTCGATTCAGGGTTCAGTTTCCGGGCGTCAGTATTTCTGAGATACTTTGTATTTCCTGCTCTACTAGTCCTTTCGGATGGGGACTTTAAAAGGCGGTCCCGTGTATCAGATTTGAAAGAGCGTCTGGGCATGTTAAAGAATCAGAGGGGACTATTATAATAAGAGCTAGGCCCTCTGGGGCCGGTTTTCTCTGCATCCACCTCCTTCCTTTCTCCCTTCTTGGGAGATGACATGCAAGGTCATCGAGCCAGTGCCGTCGTTAAATCCAAGCATTTACATTTACATTTACTGGTGGATCCCTTGTATGTTGTTATTATTGTGTGGGAAGATGTGTCATATAGGCGAAGAGTATTAGGGTTGAGATCGGAAAAAAAATCCAAAGCTGAATTTTTCAGAAAATGTTCAGAATATCATTAGTAATAAGATATCCAAACTCCCCACGAATCCCACTGGAGCTTAATCCAGGAACCAAAGTGGCGTCCAAAATGGCCGCCAAAATGACAAAAATGTATAACTAGTGCAACATCCGCTATCCCAATCAGAACAAACTGTAGCAAAACAGACAGAATATAGCTAATGAATCATATTAATCCAAATTTTGAGAAGTAATTCCATCCAAATGGCGTCCAATATGGCCGCCATCGTTTCTTAGCTCTCTAAACTGAGCAAACATGTTGACTATTTGGAATAACTATATTCGAATGTATCAGTTGGGTTATTAGGATATATTTAAACTACACAATACATTTAATATATAATTTATGCATTATATTATGTACTGTAATATTCAAAGTAACCTAATTCTGTTTTTACAATATATAGCATTAACCCTAATTACTATATTTGAATTTTTTATATGGGTTATAAGGTGATATTTGAAACTACGCAATGCATTTAATGCATATTTTATTTATTATACTATGTAAACTGATATTCAAGATGGCCACCAAATTTAGATAAATATCGCAAAATTACTTATATATAAATACGTGAAATCAGCACAGGGTGGTACACAAATCTTACTGTTATTTATGCTTGAAACATGTATTAAATTGGTAGTTAGTTCTCTGAGGCATTCTGAAGAATAATTACGTTTGTAACTGCATGCATACAATCCAGGTGTTATTACCGGGCATGCGCAATGGACTTTTGTTGGCTGTATGTTGCGCTACCATATAAATTAAGCCATTAATTTAATACATATTTTATTATATTGTATAATAATGTGACAAAAAGTACTAACTGGCATATTCAAGGTACTCATGTGTTGGGACTGGTACATCGAGTGTGACTAAGTAAGCTCAATAACCATCAATAATCGGAATATAATACCTTCACTGGAAGAACTAATTTGCATATGCTGCTAAAATAGCAAATACCAAAATTCTTAGCAACATTTACACAACACATCGGTGCATTCACAAGACTCATCATTGAAAGACATTTCGCTAGGACGTTAAGCCCATTCACTTTCTATCACAAGTACCTATCACTATCGGAAGTACCATGAAATATAATCGTTGTAATTAAATTTTGAAATCGATGTGTGTATGAGAAGCGCAGCATACTAGTAACATTTTCAGATGTGCGGTGATAGCAGCAGCTACATTATACTATGCTGTCAGTCGCTAGTTAATTTCGCACGGATAAACACACATGCTTGATCGAGTATTGACATTTGAAATATCCATTTATTTTACAATAGTATACGCGTTATGATCATATTTACCAAATCAACAATACTTTATCGAACATATAAATGCAGGATTCACATTCTAACAAGTTGCACATTCCACTTTATAACATCAGCAGGAAGTAATATAACGTATACATACCATCACGGTATTAATCCCATGCATAATAGTAATGTAATCACATAATTATATTGATCACATATGTATCCTCTGTCTAGAGTGATGATTGAATCAAATAGTACTGATACTACTTTTGCTGCAATACACAATGCCGCATAACATCTGACGCATGACTTTGCGGAAAACCCAAGGGGAAATAAAACATGTATAAATAGTATGTAACATTAACCTTTTTTTTGGAGTGCTAGAATGCTTGGAAAATAGACTGATTGATTAATTATGTTTAACTGCCTATCAACAGCTAACGTCATTCTAGACACCGGTCAACTGGGGGTAAAGCCCGTAAATCACCCGTAAAGGGGAACCCAAAATCAGAACTGTATATTTACATCAAGTAAATATATATTTAGCCCTCAAATTAGAATAGCCGGATATGGTGCCAGGTCCTCAACACACAATAGTTATTTAGTCCTAGCCCATAAACGTAATTGATTACACTAATATTTTTACTCTTGTCATGGGGATAACCGGTTCCAACTTTAAAAATACAGACAACCAAACATGTACAATAGGGACAACTCATGCTATCGCGATTCTGGCAAGGATGAAATGCATCATTAAAATAGCTGTCTCCCGCTCACAGCCAACAGACCACAGAATGCCAGATAGTATAAAACTGTTCCTACGGACAGGTGACTCTTTAAACATCAGCTGTAAACATCAAATGCGAATGTCATGAGACATTGATAGTGTGTTACACACTTATATGTATTTGAAAGTTCCGTTGTGTTTTATCCTAAAGGATTTTTACTAATTTAATATCTTCATTGACTTTTGTGAATCCATTTGCATTATATATAATACATAACGTGCACCATTGTAAACAATATATCCCTAGTAACGATCTGAGAAGATCATGCTACCTAACGTTTGATTAATAACACAAGTAGTATAATATATCAGATTAGCTGAAAATGTAACATCTGAAATATCATTAAAAAACAATACAATGAAGGTAGGCACACATGCAATATATACATTATGTTTACAATGTACTCATATATAACAGTAATACGGTAAAGGGAAGATATTTATGAAAAGTTGTACACAGTTTCTTTTACTGTACATTAAATATATTAAGTAGCAGTTTTGTCACCCATATTGGAGGCCAATTTCATTTAAATGGATCTTACATACTATGTTGTATTTCAATATGCTGTATGTTATCACACGTATAGTTAATATGAATAATTAAATCCAGAAGAAAGACAGATTGTAATGCAATTGTATGTCGAGCCCACTTGTTGAAAAGCGAGACATGGCGATCATAATGTCGTTTGTACGTACTTATTTTGTCGGCCATCTTGGCAGCCATCTTGGATATTTGAAAGGATAAGCGATTCAGAAGTATTGCAAAGGTTAATATGTGCACTGTTCACTGATATGCGGCGATATTACGCGTGAATATGATCAGTATAGTCACCTGCGCACTAATCACTTACAAAATACGAGTATGGTATTAAGGTCTGAAACAGATATGAATTACGAAGTTCCAAAACCTAAAAGTAATCTCTTTAAAAACAGCTTTCATACTCAGGCGCGCTAATCTGGAATAGTATTCCAATTGACATAAGACGTTCCACGTCTGTAGAGCCGGTTTTTGTAACCCCCCGGTTTTTGTAAACCCCGTTGTAACCCCAAATATTAATATTGCGATACATGAAATATGATTGCTTCAAACGTTAAATAAAGTATGTTTGTGCCCGACTCGACGTTCCGAGTTCGATACTCAAGCCGTTGGGCGGTGGCCGAGCGCAAATTTAACTCTGTCGTTTTTTCAACACTTTCTACACTATAGCCGAGTGATAGAAAATGTAATAGACATTTCACGGCATAGGGTTAACAAAAACCGGGGGTTACAAAAACCGTTGACGTACGTGCCGGTTTTTGTAACCCCTGATGAGTAGGAAATGGGGGTTCTGCGTCAGCGGGTCGGCGCACTCGTTGACCCCGTTAGAATCCCCGTGACTAAAAATAGAATTGTGGAGGGATTTCCCAGTTAGAATTCCCAAGACTAAAAATAGAATTGCGGTACCCTCATCACGCTTAATTTTAGTCCAGCTAGTTATAACCGGTTTCTGCAGATTACGGGGCTCTCTTCTTACGGTTTCTTCAATACGGGCGGCGGCGGCTGGCGGCTCGTTCGTGGACTGATCAAACCACCAACTCGTGGGACTTCCCCACGCTATAAATATAATCGAGTATTGCACAACGCGATGCAATCGACAACCTGTACGTTGGACGACTACAACTGATTAAACCACCAACTCGTGGGACTTCCCCACGCTATAAATATAATCGTGTATTGCACAACACATCGCAATCGACAAGTTTAATCACGAAATAAACAGCCGGTTAAATCTTATATCGCCGAAAGCGTTTTTACGGTCAAAAGTGCTTTTCAACAGAAACAGTCAATCAGATCTGATCATAACTGCACACTTTCGAATTCCAACCAATCAAATGTTATCTTGACTTCCATGAAAGCATAGTTGCCAATATGAGTTTTATAATATAAAATGGGGGATATACAGATATTACATCAGTTAGCGAATATGGGTTGGAAAGAGCACTTGAGCGAGATTTAGTTTGATCTCAAAAATCCTGTTAGTTACGCGGGACCAATAAAAATCTACAAATATTTGAAGAAAGAGGGAAGATACAAAGTGACTGTGCAAGCCATTCGAATGTGGTTACAGAACGTGGACGCCTATAGTCTTCAGCGCCCACTACGCCACAAGTTCAACAGAAGAAGAGTGATATCTCAGGGTATTGATGCTCTGTGGGATGTTGGTTTAGCCGATGTTTCCAACATCTCGAAGGAAAATGATGGAACGCGGTATTTGTTCGTGGCCATCGATGTATTTTCGCGTTATATGTGGGTGGTGCCGTTAAAGAACAAGCTTCATGGATCGATAATTAATGGATTTAAGGAAATATTTAAAAGTGGACGAAAACCAAAGCAAGTCAGATCGGATCCGGGCAGCGAATGGAAAAACAGATGGGTGAAATCGTTTTTGGACCAACAAGGGATTGGCCATTACGTCACCCATAATGTCACCCATGCCAATTATGCCGAGAGAGTTATCAGAACATTGAAAGTGTTAATGTACCGTTACTTCACACATAGGCGGACATATCATTATCTGGATGTACTACAGAAGATAGTAAACAATTACAATTCAAGACAGCACAGTGCACTGAACGGGAAATCGCCAAAGGAAATCAACACTGACAATCAAGCAATTACATGGAAGCAGCTATGTGTTGACACTTTGAAATCGAAACGCGTTAAAAATAAGAGACATATTAAATCCTTCAAAGTGGGAGATTTTGTACGGATTTCGCAAAACAGACGTACGTTTCAACGAGATTATGAACAAAAATGGACAGAGGAAGTATTTGTAATGCAAACTGTATACATTCGTCAAGGAATACATGTGTACAAAATTGTGGACTATGATGGGGATCCTATAGAATTTCTATTCGAGCGAACTGCAGAAGGTGGAAAAAGGGCGAGACGATATATTCAAGGTTGAAAAGGTGCTAAAGAGATGTAAAAGAAATGGAATAAAGGAAGTGTATGTGAAATGGCTTGGATATCCCAAGACATTCAACAGATGGATTAAGGAAGGTGATATGCAACGTATATAAGTGGTGCCAATACTAGTAGTGGATCATTTGTGATCGAACCACCGAGGAGTGAACATGAAGTTCCAGTGATATCAGTGTGACAAAGAATACGCTTGGGCGCATGATATGTCAAGACATATGAGAAATAAACACTCGGGAATACCGACATACAGCAGCAGCAGCAGCAGCAGCAGCAGCAGCAGCAGCAGCAGCAGCAGCAGCAGCAGCAGCAGCAGCATCAGCAGCAGCAGCAGCAGCAGCAGCAGCAGCAGCAGCAGCAGCAGCAGCAGCAGCAGCAGCAGCAGCAGCAGCAGCAGCAGCAGATGTATCCCGGAAATACGCAGTATTTTATGAATTATTTCAAAGAAGCTACGAGCCGACCATATGAGCACTTAGTGGTGGATCTGAAACCTACCACACCGTCCCAGTTGCGCCTTCGCAGTGACTGACATATTCGTTATAAAAGAGAGAAACGAAGGCGAACACGCTCATTCGGTGACAAACCTCCGACCAGAGCAGACGTATTCTGAGCGACAGAAAACCTTGTTATATAAGACACAACCGGAAGACGTTTTTCCTGACAAAAAAGAATCTGTGGATAAAACGGCAGTCCACAACTGAGGATGCAAAATATCGTCTTGTGATGATTGCGGTGTGCTCTTTGAAAACGTTCACGATCTTCAGAAACATGTGAAGAACTGGTGTCCAGAACAGTTATCTCTCAAGAGTAAGCTACCAGATGAGCATTACATACCAGCTAAACAAATGAAATATGAATCAAATGAAGAAAGCACTTTTGATAACAGTGATGATGAAAGTGCTTTTGAGAACAATTATGACGAAAATGAAGTATTTATGGCCCTGGCGGTAATGGAGAAGGAAAATAATGAAGAAGGTTGGCTGAATAAAGTATCGAAATATGAAAAAGAAGGACTATCGGATGCTGAAGCTGAAGAGAAGGCTGACACAAAACTACGCGAGGATAATCTCCAATAATTCATGAACAGATACGCAAAAATGATTCAATACATTTTGCAGTTGAAAAATGGACAGTTACATGGTGAAATTATGGACACTATTAAAAACTATATGAATAGTGACACTGATCGTGCAAAAGCTATTCGAATGACACTGAGGAAATATAAACATCAGTTTGAAGAATACATGGAAAATGACAAAACCCGAGAGGAAGAAAGCATGGATGAAGAAGAAGGCACTGATGATGATGAAGAAAGCACAGAGGAAGAAGATACTGAATGACTCGAATAATAGACATGTGTATCGATCAATCATCTGGTTGTAAATTTTGTGGAAGACTCTAATACAGAACATTTTGTAGAGGAAGAGGATTACTCTAATACTAGACATTTAAATGATACATGGTGTAAGGTCGTTATGTGCGTGCTTTTAATACTGAACCTGTTTTTTATTTTGTTTGCAATATCAGTGTATGCGCGTGTGTGCGCGCGTGTGTGTGCGTGTGTGTGTGTGTGTGTGTGTGTGTGTGTGTGTGTGTATATACTACTAAACTATTGTATTTACATGTGTGTGTGTAAGGCTGAGATTAGTAGTATTATACTACTGAACATATTTGCATTATGTGTGTGATTGTAAGGTCAGTATGTGGATGGAGCCCCGACCCATACTTGATCATGTGTACGGGGCCAATACATATATTAGAAACAAAGAATGTCTTCTGTTTCTCTTGAATTCCAGTTGGAAGTTGTTGTCAAATAGTGTATGTAACATGTACATATATAGCTGGTGATAAACCTCTTGTCTTAAACAGTGTCGGTTCTTGTTAACACATCAATGTAATATGCAGAGTAATGCTACAATGACACCAATATGACCTCGTTATGAAATCAATGAACATTCATAGATAACATTGATATGAATGTGTAATCCCGGCAAGGCAAATAATGACAAACAAATGTACATTCAGATATATTTATTATATGACGCATGAACAATACAGTTATACATAGGTACATATACATACATCAACATATATACATGAAGTGTTTTGAGCATAAAATGAAGATATGAAATGGTTCATGACTTATGCCATACGCATAGCTCTCTATGCCGGTAAGATAACGTTTGTCGTCATATGGCGAGAGACTTGTTTTCTGTACAGTGATATTGTACAGCTGCTGGTCAAAGCTACGAATAAAATTCATAGAGTGACGTAATGAGCATTGTCTTTTCAAACAATCAATATACATGTCATGCTTCAGCTGCTTATTGACAACACATTTTTTCATTCCCTTAGCTCTCTTAATTGTACATTGTTTCCTTTCCATGCGTTCAATCCCGTATTCATCACTTACAGTCTCCGTGTGACTATATAGCAGGCTGTACATTTTGGGTCTTAGACCAACAAATTGCTCGACTATTTGACCATCGCATTCATCTTTTATTTTCCCCAGAACTTTACTGTTTGTATTGCTATACAGTGGATGGTCCTTTTCATAATTACTTGTGTCAAACATATCCTGATTTGCCTTCATGTCATGATACCAGTTATCTGTTTCTATTTCATAACATAGCGAGTCTGTGTCAGTGAATAGCAATTGTGCTTTTCCACCATATTGTGGCTTTATGAAGTCATAGTGAAACTGATACATGAAGACTTTCAAATGTCCAGGATTCAAAATCCGACGACAATAGGACGGTTCAAAACAATGTTTGTTTTCTTCATATGTGCAGCTACCAAATCTTCATTAAAAATCTTGAAAGATTGGAAGTTGGGTTTTGCACATACTTTCCGGAGACGTTTTGGGGTGTTGATAAGTTCAACGTTTACTCTTTTTCTCATGTTTTCAATCGTTTTCCCAAAAATAGCATTGTTGGCTAATTTAAACAGGTCCTTCTCAAAATTATTTTTAGCCAACTTTCGTTTTTCTTTGTTGAAATTGATGTAGGATTTTAGCCAACAAAACTGTGTAAAACCGATCGCTCTGTGAACTTTTCTGAGTACAAGACCTTTTGACAAATATTACTTCAAATTTCGATAGTGCACAACATAATTTTGTTTGGACTCTAATGTGGGTACTAACTTTGTTGAAGCTTTCCCTTTGATGCCTAACAGTTCCTTTAACTTCATACTATGGTCTGAGAGCATTTCCTCGGTGATCGCGAGTGATTCTGGGGCTAATGTATAGTCATTGTGTTCATCGTGTAAACTCGCGGGGTAATCCATGTCGACTTCTAAAATGTATCCAGTGCCAGCTTCATCTGATATTTTGGAAACGTCCAACTGTTTTATTTCTGGTTCGTCAAGTCAATAAAAGTCTTCTACAGGGAGGGGTTCGCAAATTGCCATGCCGTAAAGATTGTTCATGTCCAGATAGGTCAACCATGTATTAGGTTTGGTGTCGTCATAATTGGAAGCTTCTGGGTTGTTGGCTTGCGCAAATTTCTTTAAAATCATTGATATCCCACCGCGAACCCCCTTTTCAATTAAGTTCACCATGTCTATGTCATCCAACAGCTCTAAGTACACGCCCGTCATTTTTAACATAGCGTCCCAACTATATCCAGGAAGGGTGTAGTAGTGAACTGGGTCTAATTTATAATACTTTAAACAAAACGAGCGGAAGTTCTCAAACACCTCAGACAACAAGATAACATCTGTCTTGACATACAAATCGTGCAGGTCACCAAGATTTGTAATGCCAAATGTCTCCCAAACTGCCTGTGCATGGTCATAATCGTCGTACGATACAATTTGTTGTAATATTGGTGTCTTGGTGGTAGACACGTTTCCTCAAACTTGTCAGGGGAGGTAATGTAGTCATAAGGATAGACACCATTGCGTAACAGGAGATCGAATTCATTTTGTTTGGGAAATGTTTGGCTAGGTTTCCAAATTTAGAAACATCCTCTTCTTGGCGCAGATTTGTAACCAAAGTATCCAATGAAGCATTCAGAAACTGCAAGGAATCTATAAAGCGAAGACTTCCCAGTGAAAATGATATGTACTTGTCCATGTTGTTTGGAATGCATGATATTGGTCTTGATTTGTATTTGCTACCGACTCCATCAAGAGATGCATGTCGTAACCACGCAAATTGTGAAAGATTACTGGTATGAAAAATTTCAAGTCATATGAATTTTTCCCCTGCTGAAACTGATACTGGAAATTGCAATTGTTATGTGCTGCTCCTCTATAATCTCCACTTAGATGATCATGATCTCTCACCCTGTCTTCTCCTAATACCTATTCACATATGTGACAATACATGGCCTCTTGGAATGATTGTTTTTGGTCAGGCGTAAGCTTCATAGGTTTTACTTCACTCAATATTTTACAAATCTGTTGTTCTTCGTCCAACAAACGTTTAAAAAAGTTATCAATGACCTTCGGTCCCCTACATACTACTGCTGGCTTTGACAATTCGTCATTAGTACATTTGAGAGAAACCGGATGGCTCGTGTTTGTGATACTTTGTCGTTGATGACTTACTCGGATCTAGGTCACACGTGTCTATGGGTTTCACAAAACTTTCAAGGTCGGCATAGACTACAAATGGGACCGGAAGTTGTTTCCACACTTGATTGAAATATGTCCATTGTTTGTCCTCCGTCTTGGGAAAGCTAAGTTTCTGAGGGCCATTCGGGGATAAGCATGGAACATGCTCATTCAACAAGTCCTCTGTAGAGAAACCATGGAGACAGTAATTACAGTTATATGTTTGACATTTATGTGAAGTTCTATCCCCGAGTAAACGACTGAAATTTCTTATAAGACAATAATGCCTTTTTTCCCCTTTAGAAAACAGTAGCAGATTGACATGCCTTGACATATCTCTGTGATTCGTAATTTGCAGGGGATATACATCATCTTTCTCCAGACCGAATATATTCACTGAGATACCGTTTCGTTTCTCAAATGCTGGTATTTGAGAAAGTGTCACGGGAAACTCAAGACCCTCACATTTCAATTCAGTTTCGTGTTGTCTGTAATGACTAACACAATCGGGATTGTCTTGTCCTGGGACATGGTGTAAAGCCGCTAATATGGACCACAGGAAACATTTCTAATCATCATTTTTTATGTTGAGTACGGCCTTTTTCTTTTGGATTTTTTTGTGGTAAAGGGAGATAACTGCTCCCTTCTAAGGGAGTGTACTCTACAGTGCTGACCTCGAGTTTGATTATTTTAACGATCGTCCACCCACTCCCGTCCCGTTCAACATTTTGATACGAATTGTGAACATTCTGAAATGCTTCAGCGAGTTGATCCTCTATTTGTGACGCGTTTGTGCAAGTCAAAGTAATTGATCTAAAAGTTGGTTCCGCATATGTCGCTTCGTTATTGTGATCATATTTGACAAACTTTACGAACAGTGTGATGAACCATTTCATACCTTTCATGGTCGTCATTTTCTCTTCAATGATGTCTGAAATAGAGTCGGCATTGTCTTTAAAAAATTGAAGTATTTCCCACAAGTTTCCTGAATTTGGTAACAAAGTCTATGTGCGCCGTTCCATTCAGTGCTGTTATTCCACCTCCCTTCTGTCGTCTACTCACGAAGGTCTCTCGTCTCAATAAACACCCTTCACATACATCTATCCGCCTACCGTAAAACCATTCTGGCAGCGGACGATGACACCAATTACATTCTCGTCCTTGGTCACTGCAAGTTGCACAGAACTTCTTTCCAGGTAGCAGTGTTTTGGTTTTCAGACACCAAATACATTTATGTTCTTGTGTACATTCGGTCTCCTTCTTCTTTATTTGTACAGCTTCTTCATTCCCATCTGCCTTCCGAGTATCGACGCTGTATTTTCCCTATGTGTTCTTATGTGACGATCCAAAATATATTTCCTGTTGAATTGTTGGTGACAGCATTGGCAGCTGATGACGTTTGTCTCTCCGTGTATTGCTCTGGCTGGCGTAACAAATGTGATCTATGTTTGAATTGTTTTCCGCATGTCTCACATTGCTTTGCTTTTTCCGCCGATGAATTCTGAGAAATCTGGTCGGCAAGTAACTGTATACGTCATTTTCGCAAGACCGCCCGTGTCTCTTTGCTCAGCTATCCAAATCAGCTACCGTGTGAATGTCGTCCATCACTGCTGCACTGAAATAAAGACAGAACGTATATGCAAATAATACTATCACCTGAGTATGTTGCGGATAAAACCAACATATTAAAATGTTACACACATCACATTGGTAGTAAGGGCTTAATGATTAAATGCAGAAATAATTGCCTTGTCCCAGCACGATCCAAGATCTATAACTCGCTTGGGTTGCCATTGTAAACGTGACGTTTATATATTCCCTTTGCGTATAGCGAGTTGTATTAAAACATACTTTATCTATACCAAACCGCAATTTAAACGTTAACATGTGTGCCTACCTATGTGCTTAATGATGTAGCAATTCATCTACTCGCGTTACAATATTTGATGAAATACAGGTAAACTGACATAAACTTTCTCGATTGGTTTATAGAATTGATAAAAACATCGTTCAGCCAAATTTCTTTTAAATACTAAATAACTGTATACACACCTATGATACTCTCTTGCTATAAGTTGCTTTCTTGTCACGGTTAATCTGAAATAAAATTGAATAACTGTACAGAACATGTTACGCATAGTAATGTAAAACACAATACATAATAGTGATTTAATGGCTATTTATCAACCATGACATTAACCCACTGACATGAAAACATGCAGACGACAAATATGGATTAATAGTTATCGCACAAATAACTCTTAAACCAGGTATTTTACCTATGAATTACACAGCACTTTTTGTATACCACGGTATAATCGTCCGCTACACCTACGGGGCGCCATGCAGGACAGGTTAATTATGTGTACAAAACCAATTTTGTCCAGACAAAATTGAGTTTTGTAACACTAAAAACAAATCACAAAATTCAATTCTGTGTCACAAAATTCAATTCTGTGTCACAAAATTCAATTCTGTCAATTCTGTGTCACAAAATTCAATTCTGTGTCACAAAATTCAATTCTGTTATCACAAAATTCAATTCTGCATACGTTTCGTATACAAAATTCATTTTGTTATAAAGGATTCAATTTTGTAACACAGAATTGAGTTTTGTGAAGAAAATTCAGTTTTGTGGGACAGAATTCATTTTTGTCCACAAAAATTAGTTTGCGTAGGATAGTCTATGTCATCTCTACGTTGATTGGTTGAGATCGGTCTTAGTCCATTTTACTAGATGGTGGAGTACACTTGCAGGTTTAAATATTTCAATGTGAAAATATAACCCAATATATCAATATTATACTTCTTTATGGACAGTTATTTTGGTTATATTATGATTACAAATGAGTGGTCACACCATATATGCATATATACTTTGAAGGAGAAATAAGAAAATATTCAGAATTTTCCCTCAATTATGTAAACAGGGTCAAACATAAAGTAGCCGGGACATAGCTAGACCTGAGAGCATGCCCATATATAGAGAATACCAGGCTAGTGTATTTTGATATCAAGTTTATCAGGCAAGGTTACGAAACGCGTAGGAATTCCGAGGCTTGCCGAGGAATTCCTATCGTTTCCGAGCCGAGCCTGATAAACTTGATATTAAAATACACTAGTCTGGTATTCTATTTATCAGGTAACGTTTTATGCTCGAAAATGACATTAGATGACGTCGTATTCTAACAGTAGATCTAACCTTGTGAAACAAATGGTATTGGATATGTGTCTACTAGTTGCGAAGTTACGTGTTCGCAACTATGTGTCTACATGCATTATTTACAGTATCTTAGTATCCATGGTATCTACACAAATACTACAAATGGTTTCCTCAAATGGCCCAATACACACATTCTGTTTATAAACACAGACAGCAGTCAGAACACAGGTCACAGCGCGTGTATTATTGATTTAACTGGGGCAGATGTACCTTGCGATACACAATAAATGAGGTCTGTACTCGCGGGAGATCTACATGTACATGAATTATGTGTACAATTATAACGCAAATGAGTTTAAATACGAATGGGTTTGTCAGCGTTTGACTGTTTGGAGATAGTTGAAGCAAAATGGCAGAATGAGAAATGAATCATCGGCAGAATGAGAAATGAATCATCGACATTGAATGTGTAGATCGGCGACCGTGACCCATTTCTCCAGTGCAGTTTCTGACCAATGGTAGTCCTTCATACATGCGTGTGCAGAATTGAATTTTGTGACACAGAATTGAATTTTGTTACACAGAATTGACAGAATTGAATTTTGTGACACAGAATTGAATTTTGTGGCACAAAAGTGAATTTTGTGACACAGAATTGAGTTTTGTGGCACAAGTGAATTTTGTGACACAGAATTGAATTTTGTTGCACAGAATTGAATCTTGTGGAACAAAAGTGAATTTTGTGACACATAATTGAGTTTTGTGGCACAAAAGTGAATTTTGTGACACAGAATTGAATATTGTGACACAAAAGTGAATTTTGTGACACAGAATTGAGTTTTGTGGCACAAAAGTGAATTTTGTGGCACAAAAATGAATTTTGTGGCTCAAAATTGAGCCATGTCCCACTTGGCGCCCCGTAACACCTGTTAAACATTTCTTACCTGTAGACATGTAAAGTTTACTATCGGGACAATATACCGAGCGTCGTCTGCTAACTGTTGCGTATCTCTTAAACCCTGTGATCTGTACTGTCTGCCTTCTGCTTGAATAATGATACATATTGGAGAAATGCTGAGGTATGAACGCCAAGATAACATTTGATTGGTTGGAATTCGAAAGTGTGCAGTTATGATCAGATCTGATAGGCTGTTTCTGTCGAAAAACACTTTCTACCGTAAAAACGCTTTCGGCGATATCAGATTTAACCGGCTGTTTATTTCGTGATTAAACTTGTCGATTGCGATGTGTTGTGCAATACACGATTATATTTATAGCGTGGGGAAGTCCCACGAGTTGGTGGTTTGATCAGTTTTAGTCGTCCAACGTACAGGCTGTCGATTGCATCGCGTTGTGCAATACACGATTATATTTATAGCGTGGGGAAGTCCCACGAGTTGGTGGTTTGATCAGTCCACGAACGAGCCGCCAGCCGCCGCCGCCCGTATTGAATGAATTCAGAGAGCCCCGTAATCTGCAGAAACCGGTTATAACTAGCTGGACGTGATGAGAGTGATAAGCGTGATGAGAGTACCGCAATTCTATTTTTAGTCTCGGGAATTCTAACTGGGAAATTCCTCCGCAATTCTATTTTTAGTCACGGGGATTCTAACGGGGTCAACGAGTGCGCCGACCCGCCGACCCGCCGACCCGCTGACGCAGAACCCCATTTCCTACTCATCAAACCCCAAATATTAATATTGCGATACATGAAATATGATTGCTTCAAACCGTAAATAAAGTATTTTTGTGCCTGACTCGACGTTCCGAGTTCGATACTCAAGCCGTTGGGCGGTGGCCGAGCGCAAATTTAACTCTGTCGTTTCTTCCAACATTTTCTACACTATAGCCGAGTGATCGAAAATATAACAGACTGTTCACGGCATAGGGTTAACAAAAACCGGGGGTTAGAAACAAACAGTTGACGTACGCGCCGGTTTTTGTAAACCCCCGGTTTTTGTAACCCCAAATATTAATATTGCGATACGTTGGATTTCGTTCTCTCAAAAACTGTGGAGATAGATTTTATTAACGGTGCCATGATAATTCAGCGGGTGAAAGTCTCAACAACAACAGCAACAAGCATAGTTGCACCCCTTTCAAACCATTGCCTCCATTTGCAAAGACAGACGTCTAAATGGCGCCAGTTATTTGCTGTTGACTATCGCATAATATATTAGCAGGCCTACATATTGATATCATACGTGCAGCGCAACGAACGTTAAATACATTTTCCCGTAATTGTCTTAACTGGATGAAGGGTCGATAGCGCCGGCTGAAGTAACGGTATTATCAATTAATATAAACTTGTTAAGTGTGCCCCCCGCCAGCGTCACTAATCACGAAATTACGATGTATGGTATACAGTTGACAATGAACGCGTGTTTGATTTGCCATGTCTGTCTGTCAGTCTGTCTGTCCGTCCGTCCGTCCTCCGTCCGTCCGTCCGTCCGTCCGTCTGTAATTATCCATCCATCCATCCATCCACCATCCATCCGTCCGTCCGTCCGTCCGTCCATCCATCCATCCATCCATCCATCCATCCATCCATCCATCCATCCATCCATCCATCCATCTCCATCCATCCATCCATCCATCCATCCATCCCCATCCATCCATCCATCCATCCATCCATCCATCTATATGTACTTAATCAATTTATGGCAGCCATCTTGGACGCCACCTTGAATTCTGGATTAAGCTCCAGTGGGGGATTCATGGGGAGCTTAGATATGTTTCTCCTAATGATATTCTGGACCAATAGTGAAAAATTAAATTTTGGCTTATTTTTTTCCCGATCTTTGGCGAGTTTATGTCGTATACTATTCGCCAAATATGGATTGTTGGTGTTTAGACCATAGACATAGAATACATGTTTATCCCGTCAACACAGTGCGTATGTTCCGTGAAACACGGTGCCGTGAAATGGTTTTGATATCCTGTCAATACGACCTAATCACTGCCTAAGAATATGTACGGTGGCTGGGGTTATTTCTTTTTTGCATTTTAAAGCCATTTGTATGTGTTGACGGGATAAATAGAATAGTAGGTTAGTGCCGTGAATGGGAAAACATATCTGGCGCGGCACGGAAACGGGATGTGCTCGGCAGAGCCTCATCCATCCCGTTTCCTAAGCCTTGCCAGTAATGTTTTCCCATTCACGGCACTAACCTACTATTCTCTATATGTACTGCTTACGTTGCTTGCTAACTGGGATTCTATGTTTATGTTTAGACGTAACACGACTGTTGACAGAGGGTTTATATTAAGACAGGAACACGATATTCCGCGAAATTCGATATTCCGCGTGATTACCTAACTATGTGTTTTATGATTTTGGAAGTGTACATCGTATATTCAGGCGTCAATAACACATATAAATAGTGACTGGACATACGACAATGTGGATAGACATGAACATTGACGGTGGAAATATTCTACGTGATACAGGTGAGTACTTGACTGCTGTGGACAAACTGACCCTTAATTACTACGTTTGTAACAATTATAGATACATGTACAATAGTACAGCAGCAACGAGCGAGTAATGCAGTAAGTAGTGAGTACGTTACGTTTATTCGCTCAGAGCTGCAAGTCACATGGGATATTTAGGAAGACACGCCTGCAACAATTATTGAGCTTGGTCCTGACGCATCGTAACAAATGTGAATTATACGTACATGTAGTATGTTTGCTGACGGCAGTAACTTTACAACATGTAGTGTCAACCTGGGGCAGACGAAACGTGTCTTGAATATTCCTCTGCGACTGAATAATTAACTAAGACCTCGGGCCCACTTCACTAAACTTCGTACGACTAAAATGTGCGCAAGTGCAAATTTAGGATAGTCCGAAGATGGCAATTGATGGATTAGCTGCACGTTTTCCGCTTTATAGACAACAGGTTATGTGATGCAGTATAACGAAATTTAATTAGAGTTATGTACTCCGAACAATTGATGGATTTACATTTATTGAGCATATGCAAAAAAATTGCACTTACGAACATTTTAGTCGTACGAAGTTTAGTGAAACGCTCCCCTGATCATAAGTTGCGCGGATGTGTATGATGATCTGTAATTACGATGGCTACAATGGACACTGTTTCACAAATATAGCTGTCACTGGAGAAATGGGGTATATGACTAGCATTGACCCGGATCAGCCTGCGCATCCGTTGTGTCTGCCAAGGGCATATTCCGTTCGCGTTTCAATCAGTGAAACACCTGCCCTGCTGTTAACCCTTTCAACCATAAGTAACTGGAATGGACTGTCATATGTTAATTTTCCGACCAATCCAGTCGTCACAAACTGATTTTCAGACTAGTCCATTTATGAAAAAAGGGTGCTTTTGTTCTAATGATATGCACATTACTTGCAAACAGTGCATACCCTAATGAGACGGCTCGTTACGAGCAGGCTCATCTGGATCTGCACTGTTTGCCAACCCCGATATACATGTAGCGTGTTGTCGGATTCAAAGGGTTAAGCAACAGGGGCCCGTTTAACTAAACTTCGTACGACTAAAATGTTCGTAAATGAAAATTCAGGATCGTCTGGAGATTTCAAATGATGGATTTAGATTTATGGAGCATAGTGTCCGGTTTATAGAGGTTAAATTGTAAATTAGACATGCATATGTCAATGCAAGCGGGTGTGCTTTGCGAACATGAACTGGCATTATCATCAGAGATAGATGACAATGAAACCCATACAATTAAGGATATAGAGACTGCATGTGTGTCCGGTTTAGAGAGGTTTTACTGTACTAAGAAAAGCTTGTCGCCCTAAATGAATATAATATAAATGTACATCTGTAGCCTATTTCATCAACATTGCAAAGTATACTTTTCTAGCAAAGTATACTTTGAGGGAGAAATTGTCAATTTTAGGATAAATTTATAATGTTTTATTATACTGAATTTATTACATTATCACAGCCATTTTGGCTGTGATAATGTAATATATTCAGTATAATAATTCTGCATAGTTTTAATCATCAAATATATGCAGTCGTTAGTTCTATATGAAATAATGCATTTTAGGAAAAATAAATGATTACTCCCTCAAAATATATTTTGCTAGAAAATATTACATTGAAATTTTGATGAAATCGGCTACAGACAATGTTCACACAAGTTCATACTATACTGCGCATTTGGTTGTCATCTGAGATATCTTACAGTATAAATATCGGCCAGTTACACCTCATGTACTTTTTTTTTATACAGACCATGTTCACATATACATGACGTACTCTATACATGTATACCATCACCACAAGGCAGCAGATATATCTTTGAAACCAATGATACTTTTCGATTAGGTAGGTCATCGATAATTGCCTGACCCACCGATGTGTTTGGGCCAATTAAACATTTGCGATCTGAATAAATATGCAACTAACTTGAAGTATCTTGTTTTTTAAAATAATAAAGTTTTCATCCCCGCCCTACCAAAGGTCAAGGTCAAAGGGAACTTGATTCAATGCAGTTTTATTCAGTACTGCTCGCAATAATAGCAATGCATTGGTAACACACGAGGGTGTCCGGTTTAGAGGCGTTTCACTGTTATAAGCACTCGATGTCCAATTCTTTGGTCATTTTCAGCTATGAACAAACAGGACAATGAAATACATTACATTTTGAAACCCATCTAAATTAAGCACAATGGGGTCACCGGGTGTCCGGTTTAGAGGGGTTCCACTGTAGGGGTTCCACTGTATCTATTGTAATTGACCCCTGTATTTTTAACCATTAGACCGCTACACACAACAATTGTCATCTGCTGTTATTTTATATATAGCCTTATTTCTCAATAAAAACATGTTTTTGGTGATAAAAATAGAAAATAGAAAATAAACAGCAGACGACAACAATAATATAGCAGTGTAAGGATTGGCATGGTTATTTCGACATCTCTGGTTGTTTTCTGTGCATTGTTACCAACATACAATTTACGTCACCTCCCGCGAATACGGGTATTTTGACAGTACATGTATAAAGGTTGTCCGAAAGTTCGGAACGGTGAATGTGTAGACAAAACTATGTAAATTACACAAAACCAACGAAATCTACAAAAATATACCAAAATCCACAAAAATACCCATATGGCACGAACGTAATGACCATCTGTTCAAATTTGATTACAGGTACAACCCCTCTAAACAGAACACTCGGGAAGATATGGATGTTCAACTTAGATGTGTTTCGCTGTTATGTATCTCGGATTACATGACTTTTCATGATTGCAAAACACTAGAATGTGTCATAAAGTGCTCACATGTCTGATTTATAGTGGAACATCTCCGAACCGGACACCCTGGGTACCTCCCAGGGTGTCCGGTTTGGAGAGATTCCAATTTATATGTAATAATGCATTTCCATAATATTTGCTAGTACTGTACCTTGGTTATTACTTCAACTTGTGACGGAGGTCAACTACATACAAGTTGCAATAATGGACAGTATTGCTCGTGAACTATATATGACACC
>CM055266.1:121167437-121238198 GCA_029237695.1 Conchocele bisecta
TATATGACACCTCGACATTATTGGTTCCCATCTGAGCCGGAAGGGACGCTATCTGGACAGACGCTACATGTACAATGGTCACTCTTCATGGGCAATTTAACGATCGGGTTCATCTTTACCGGTATCCCGAACGGAGACCTGGTCTGGTCCTCTGGTTCTTTTTTTTTGGCATTCTTGAATCTGGTTATACTATACCCCTTATAAGAGTAATACGATTCCTTATGTAATTACTTTTAGCGGAAGCCCGGGGCCAGTGACATTGGTGTGGTATGGACCTGGCACCAGATCAGGTTATTCTAATTTCAGGTCGGAAGATATATTTATTTCGATGTAAATATTCCGTTCTGATTTTGAGATCTCTCCCATGCAGCAGATTACATGCGGGATCGAACTCGTTGGCCCGGCTTTAAATGATCTTAGCTGTGATAGGCCGTTAAACACAAATAAACAAATAAAACAAACAAACACTCTTCATGCTTATGGAATAAAGGTATATATCTATCTAATCAGTAGCGTCTATCACCAACATTGCAAAGTATACTTATCTAGCAAAGTATACTTTGAGGGAGAAATTTTCAATTTAAGAATAAATTTATTAATGTTTATTATACTGAATTTATTACATTATCACAACCATTATAATGTAATAAATTCAGTATACTAATTCTTCATACTTTTAATCATTAAATATATGCAGTTGTTTTGTTCTATATGAAATAATGCATTTCAGGAAAAATAAATGATTACTCCCTCAATGTATACGTTGCTAGATAAGTATACTTTGTAATTTTGATGAAATCGGCTACTGATCTACATTTATTTTGTCATATGTATCACTTCCAGGGAACACAGACCGAACGTTTACCGCCGGAGAGTGAATATCGAGTAGCCTTCTGTCAGAACTACCAGGCTGTTAGCAAGAAAACTAACGTACAGAAGCCAAGATGTGGCCGCAATCAATTATGATGGTCCTCGCATGTATTCAGGTAATACATACTGGTGACTTGCTTACAAATCCCGCTCCTACATACTGGTGACTTGCTTACAAATCCCGCTCCTACATACTGGTGACTTGCTTACAAATCCCGCTCCTACATACTGGTGATGTGCTCGCAACACGTAGCTCATATGGGTGGCGTGTTCGTGTAATACATACCGGAGACGGGTTTTCCCCTTTCACCCCTAATACATACAGAACATCGACTTTTCAATGTTACATTTTGGGCTATTCCGTCAATAATAAACGTTATTTTCAAACAAAACCATCTTCACTGGACCTACAGGGTTTGCAAATGGTGGCTTTATGGAGAATTGAGACGATGCTGTTCTGGCATGTGCCGCCGGTTGCAAAAGTGACATATTTGTATATGTTATCTCCCTTGAGATAGCGTATTATGCCACGCAAATTTCTATGGGGGCAGCCATATTGTCGTGCTATGCATAAATGGCGAGTACGACCAAGAAAATAGTGCCATGTGTCAACTTATCCTATGGCGTTTTGGTCTGTCTTGCTTTGAATCTAAAACTCTACATAATTATACTAATTTCAACAGTTGTTAACAGAGTTAAATTCTGGAAAATACGAATCAAGACATTTCGTGTGTATGAATACAGCAGCTGTTATCTTTAGCATTATGTTTAGTTCTCAGAGTTAGGTAGCAGTGACCAGTTCGCCGCCAGTTTCATACAATTATTTTCTGGGAGATTCAAACAGTAATTTATCACAGAGAAAACGTATGCATGTGAATGTGTTTGCACCATCACAGTACATTTGCCTCTGAATGATGATTGAGAAAATATGCAACTTTCAGTCTATAGTTCCGCATGTGATCAGTTTTTGTGGAGATAATATATTTTAGTACTTTCAGTACTTTGATTATATTGAGTTTCTCATAAGCTGGTGCTGGGAGATGAACTGTAACAACACAGCACAATCCGTGACACAAATGCACTGGTGCAATAAAACTGCACTTGCAATGTACAGGGCTCCCAGAAACAAGTTTATGCCAGGGTTCATTTGACTCATCTATTTGCATTTTTTTGGAGTCATTTGCTCAAAGAAGTTCATGTCTAATTTAATCAACAAATTTTCCACACTTTCAAAATGCAAAGGAAATAGCTTACAAATGATCTATTTCTGCAGTATTATCAAATAAAATTGTCAAAACTAAGAACAAATGCAAATTGAACGACTGACAGTTGAATGACTCCTAAACTCAATTGGCAAGGACTTCTTGTCAATTGAGTTTAGGAGTACATTCCTAAAATTCTGAGTAATTGACTCCTTTTTGAACGTAAACTTTTTTTCTGGTCGTCGTGTTCGGCGATTATAATGTACCTGTTGTTTCTGTCTTTTAATTTTGCAATGATGTTCTTTTAACCAAATAACAACAGCGTGACTGTGAAGGTTGATTTGTACGGAGCGCCGGGGGGACATGGCCTTTTTTTTATTAATTCGTTCCAGCGAAATAACAATTCGTTCCCTCAAATTAACAATTCGTTCCCTCAATTTAACAATTCGTTCCCTCAATTTAACAATTCGTTCCCTCGAATTAACAATTCGTTCCCACGATGTAATAATTCGTTCCCACGAACTAACAATTCGTTCCCACGAAATAACAATTCGTTGCTTCGAATTAACAATTCGTTCCCACGAAATAACAAATCGTTCCCTCAATTTAACAATTCGTTTCCTCGAATTAACAATTAACAATTTTTTTACCACGAAATAACAATTGTTATATCGTGGGAACGAATTGTTAGTTCGTGGGAACGAATTGTTAAATTGAGGGAACAAATTGTTAATTCGTGGGAACGAATTGTTAAATTGAGGGAACGAATTGTTATTTCGTGTGAACGAATTAATAAAAAAGAATTATACGTCCCCTCCGGGGCTCCGTAGATTTGGGACTACACTGGTCGGATATGCCGTAATTTCATTTTTGTCAGCCTGTTGGCCAACATGCACGGACTGGCTCACTCTTGTAGCATGCTCAGAAGCTCAGCAAAAGGAATAGAACACATTTATATATATTTATGCCCCATTTTTCAATGGCATCTGTAATTGTTCACTATTTATGGTATCAGATTACCTGGAGTATGTATCATTCAGTTTTATGTTAATGACCCATTCTATACGTGATCATTGTTTTATTCAAAGATAATTGCTTTGTAAACGTGATGGCATATATGTATAACATGTATGTGAATATTGCCTCATTGCTGTATCCTATATGGCACATGGAGTTGCCAAGTCGGCCATCTTTGTGTGTTCCAGCCATCAGCCAGTTTCATCTGTTCTGCCAGTTGACAAAGAACTCAAAATGTGAAGTAGAACATATAATATAATGTAACTAATCACATGTAGAAAAGCCAGGAGAACGGACTCCTATCAATTATATTACACCAAACTGTAAAATATGTCAGTTTTCTGGACAAGTTTGTGCCTGTATTTTTAACAACATGAACCATCATTATAATTACCCTCATACACCGAAAATCGCACAGTGTATCACTATTATTTATGGGAGAAATGCTCAGATATCTCGTATTTTGTATAATTTGCTGTCATAATATGCATAGCTTGCCGTTGGGATATCTGCCTAGTATGTATTGCACCAAATATTATTTGATTTACTGTCATATTATTTGCTCTATGTGTCAAACGCACGAAGTGGTGAAAATGTACGATAGCTTGTACATACAAAGATGGCGGAGATGACAACACAATTCTCCATACAGTATCCAGTAACAAGACAATATTCACATATGTTATATTCATATATCACCTCACTCTTATGAAGCAATTATCATTGAAGTCAAGTGTATCTACCATCACCTAATTACGGTGTTCCGTTAAGGCCATCGTAATATCGCTATCGGGTCGATACTACGATAGTACGAAAGTACAATACTACGATGACGATAGTACGATACTACAATGACGATAGTACGATAGCACGATGACGATAGTACGATACCACGATGACGATAACGCGATGCAAAGTGATGGTTTCGAACCCACAACCCTCAACGTTGATTAATTAAACAAAATTATAACTTTTACCACTACGCTACATGCATCAGATACGAAATGTATATATTGGTCACAGGTTGATATAGGTGCACGTATATATAACACTGCTTGTATGTTCTAAAATTAGATAATGAAACACAGGTGCATCGTTATCGATTAATATTGACTTGCTCATGCATGCATTTTCAATGAGCACTTGACGAATGTTGGTGTGATACATATACGATTCGAGTGCCTGTGTTCACTATTTTCAGCAAATACTCAACAACAAAAGTGACAACTTGATTCAAAATATGCCTGAACGTTACTTGAATACATTTCGGGTCAATATTGGTGACATGTATGCTACATCGTCATGCGAATACCAGTTTTGCATTTCTAACACACCTACTTTGCCTATTATGGTTCAATATGGAATCTCCTGTGACCTTTGCCCTTGCCACTGTATCGGAATTCAACAGTCCGCAGACGATAACTTGCTACTTGTTTACGAACAAATCGGTCTTAAACAAAACACAGAATATGTGAGACAGGTTAATATACCCGTGCCAGTATTCCTATTCAATATTGATTTTGAGATTTGTCATCAAGTCTTATGTAGTCGAGTGTTTAGCGTGACGGATATCAATGTCGTAGGTAGTGAGTTCGGATCTCTGTTTTTCATACATATACACATATATTTTGATTTGTTTATTTTTGTTATGTGTGTTGCTCTTACAAATTAAATTAACTAACGAGATAGATTACATGTAGAACGTTAGTCTCACTTTGAAAAAAAAATATAACTAAATGCACATTTTGTATGTGTGTACATGAAGAAGCTGGAGTATGTTCTAACCGATCATGTCACATTGAGGTCATACAGCAATAGTGATAACCCTCGCCGTTTCAATTATTTTCTTCTCAAGAAAGCAATCATAAAAAGAACAGAATGATATCGACAAAAGTAATGCGTTTTGTGAGGTTCGAACTCTCGACCAGATAAAATGACAAAAAAAGTTCTGCAAGCGTATGGACATTCTCCCGCCTCGATACCACTGACCCAATATTCTCCACTCTCTTTTGGAAGACTAAAAGTGCTTTTACATAAAAGTTCCTTTTAAAAGAAACAGCCAATCACATGCCATCTTAGTGAACATAACTGCACATTTACCCAATTATTCGTCACTTGTCGAGTAGACGTCGATCGATAAACATAACAAGCAGACGAATTATTTTATTAACAAGTTTAATAGTACCAAATTTAGGTCTGATATAAAATGTATAATATTGCCAATAGATACGTGGGGTAATGGTGAATAAATGTTTATTTGGCCAGAAAATGTCTCAGATGATGTCTCAGATGTAAAAAAAACAACACTTTGTCTACTGAGTGGGCATGTACCTTTAATACAAGAAAATATGAATATCATCATTTGCAATGTATGCCCCCTTTGAATTGTAGCATACACACTGTCGTCTTTTTGCCATGCTTACATCCTGCTTATGTACTCATATACCGCATGTTGCGGTCTGGGATCTTGAAAAATAAAGATATGTTCTGTTCTGTTCTTCCTGGTTGAATGGTTGAATTCCCACCTTAGGAGCGAAAACTACTTTCATAGTATTTCCATCACACTGTCTTGCGGAGGCTCCATCTCTAACTGAGATGGGGCGCTAAGCCCCTTGCACTTGAATCCCACTTGAACCCATTAACCAACGTGTGACGTATAACGACGTTTCAGGTTGCCACGGGCGACGCGGTGTTTCAGCTGAAGCTGGTCCAGTTCCACAATCGCGCCGGCAAGGAAGACAACGGCAATAGCTGCGAGTCGCCAGTCTCCTGGCCATGCCCCAGCATCAGCCTATTCAACTGTGATCCCAGTCTCAAGATCTGTGTAGAAGATCAGTAAGCAGTTATCCACCCCAGCACACACGGACGCACGCACACACACACACCATACATACACCCATGTCCCCGGCGACATCACACGTCCTGCCACGCACCGCGCAGCCTGATATTGATGGCAACTGGTCCAATTATGACCCCAGTCTCCCGATCTGTGTCGACTACCCGTAAGCAGTTACCACGCCCACACCACCCCTGTCCCCGGCCACACCACTCCCGCCCGGCCGCCTGCTACTGAAGCAACCCGTGCGAATTTGACTCCAGCCTCACGATCTGTGTCAACTACCCGTAAGCAGTTACCACGCCCACACCACCCCTGCGTCCGGCCACACCAACACGCCCCGACCGCCCGCTACTGAGGCAACCCGTGCGACTATGACCCCAGCCTCACGATCTGTGTTGACTACCCGTAAGCAGTTACCACGCCCATACCACCCTGTCCCCGGCCACACCACCCCGCCTCCGATATGTTATCTACGGCTACAATTTGACCCATTCCAAAAACCAAAACCTGTTGATGTTAGGTGATGTTAAATTTAGTAAACTGTATATTTTGTACCTTTAAACAAATTACATTTCAAGTAGAAACTAGTAAATTACCAACAATAATAGAACACGGAAATGATTTTCCCATGGAAGCCATCTTTTCTCTAGTTGTTTTTCAACATTCAACATAAAGAAATGAAGCTTTAAAATTTACCAAATATACATGTAAATGTCAGATAAACACATTTTAAATAACAAATTTCTGCATGTGTAAGTAGTTACCACGCCCACACCACCACTGCCCCTGGCCATACCACACCGCCTCGGCTGCCCGCTACTGATGCAACCCGTGCGACTATGACCCCAGCCTCCCGATATGTGTCGACTACCTGTAAGCAGTTACCACGCCCATACCACCCCTGTCCCCGGCCACACCACCCCGCCTCGGCCACCCTCTACTGATGCAACCCGTGCGACTATGACCCCAGCCTCACGATCTGTGTCGACTACCCGTAAGAATTGCTTCCCCCAACATGTACACCACCGCCTGCGCTAATATTGCAAATGTTTTTCAATTTCCTTATTTCAGAATACTATAATATCTAGAAACAAAATTTCTACCTCACTGCGATATTCTACCTTATAGGCGAATAGTATTGGACATAAAATCGCCAAAGATCGGAAAAAAATAAGCTAAAGCTGAATTTGTCAGCATAGGTCCGGAATATCATTAGGAGAAACATATCAAAACTCCCCAAGAATCACACCGGAGCTTAATCCATAATTAAAGATGGCGTCGAAGATGGCTGCCATAAATGTATTAAACACATTATGGTGACTATAATGTACACATTCACACATACGGTGGCAGCATATCACATACACAATCATGCATATATTAACCTTTCCAATAATTGTGAGTCGCTTAACTTTTCAAATATCCAAGATGGCTGCCAAGATTTCCAACAAATATTTAAAAGTTACATTTTCTTCACAATATATACAAACTGATTTGTAATTGTTTTGGAGTTAAATTTATTATTAGGCCGTCAGCAGAAATGGAACCCCCCAACCCCCCAACCCCCATCACCCCTGTGGGATTTTTGCAAACATATTATTTCTGAAACTACATTCAATTACGAGTGCTGTGCCGTATGTCTGCGCTCTGTAACCCGCTGCATGAATGCTTGGCACCATTTTGAAGTATACCACCCTCGGACTTTTCGTAATTATGAAAAATCACATTTTTCATTGAAAATAGACTCTTTTTTATCATTATAAACAACGACTGATATTCTAGTCTTGTATGTTTTCTGATGTGTTCATAACAATACAATGGATTAATGTTCAATTAAATAATATCTGCTAATTCAGATGAAGAATTGTGTACGTTTTGTTACCCCACCCACTGAATTTCAATGGCAAAACACCTACCTTAATAAAAGTATGGTACTTTTGTATTTTCTTCGTGTCAATGGTACTTAGTAGTGTTCATTATACATGTTAATTACATATATGCCGATTATCTGACGTCTGCAGTCTATGATACAATGTTAAAAACAAAGTAGTTTTCACCATTCCCCACCCACACATTTTACAATGGGAATTTTACATGTAATTAATTTTATTTATGTTATGCACTGTCACTTACTTAGACATTGTTTAAATGCATATGCAACTACTTAGGCACTACTTCTATCCATGCACACTGCATATACAGTGTGTCCGCGTGTTCGTCCATCTGTCCGTCCGCTTCGCATTTAATTAATGATAATAACAACTGTGCTATATGTCTCATACGCAAGTCTCTCTCGGTGTCTATTAATTGTATCAATGGTAATTGTCATTACTAGTGTTTTCAATATATATTGAATGCCCATATTATGATTAAATAATGTCTACAGCAGATGATGCAATGTTAAAGCAAAGTAGTTTTAACTATATATTCCCCACCCACTGAATTTACAATGACCATTTTACATGTAATATTTGTTCTTACTTTATACGCTGCCATATACTTATGAAAGGTTCAGATTAACGTGTAGCTACTAACTCCTGTATATGTGGCTGTGACTGGAGAAATGGGGCTTATGGGTTTTGTGACCAGTGTAGATCCAAATCAGCCTGTGTATCCGCACAGTCTGATCAGGATCTGCATTGTTCGCCATTACATCAGTGAAACACACATCATGCTTCTAACAAGCATAATACATCGTTATCAGGGTACAGGAGTGTTCTATTTGATCAGGAGTCACACTGGTCGCAAATCCCATAAGCCCCATTGTTCCAGTCACAGCCACATATTAGTTATTCACACACATTTCAGATACAGAATGAATGTCTGTTCGTCTATCTATATGTCCATTTCATATTTATGCAACCATGACAAATACCGTGTTTACTATGTTGTGCATTCCAACATGAACGTCTCTGATACATATAGTTATTACTCTCAGATGTTGACAGGCCTTTAAATACCATTAAGTAAAATAAATACATAAATATAATTATTACTGTCACTAGTATAGGTCGTAGGGACTAATTTTAAAATTGGATATAGAAAATATACCTTTTCTACCATGCTGAATGGATGATCTGTAGCACATATTACTCCATGTATGGCACAGTAAATACTAACATACAGGACATTAAGATAGCAGTAAATAATAGAAGCAAGCTAAGCTGGAGTAAAACAAGGCGAATATATTGTTATACACTTACAAGATGACAGCCAGCAAGTAAATGAGTTTTTTTGTGTGACATAAAAATAAAATTAGGTAGTAGAACCGATGAAACTGAGATATATCCCGGTTCCACATACTGTACACACTATTTATCGTGCATTCTAATAATATTCCCTCAACCCATTCCGAGTCATCAGCAGGAACAGGATTTAAATGTGTAGTTGGCACCTGTACTTATAAAAGCATGTATATAGTAAACATGTATAACTTGTATGACTAATGAAATACACCATGTGTCGTACGAGAACATGTGTGTTCAAATGTGTATGACCGTCATCCATTACCGGTGTAAGCGCATGCATGTATATTGCTCCATTAGTCTTATTTGAGAGGCACCCATGTACGTGATGCGTTATAAGTAAATATTTAACCATGATTTCATAATTATATAGTGACATTTGATAATATGTAAGGTTGATATACCATTTCATAATGTTCATATAAACAAAGACATTGAAGGTGCATGATCTTTCTAAAAGCATGCATATGATCTTCAAATATATCCACTATATTCATATAGCTGTTATGTACGCAAAATAAAACTATGTTGTCCAATATGTTTCAATATTCGGTGTTCTTAATTATGGCACACGTGTTATTCTGTTGTGTCAAATTATCAAAAACCAAACAGGATGTAGGTTTGTAATCAACTTGTAATAGTTCCGAATGGCATATACCTGCATAGCATTTGGATAACAGCATCATTACATATTTCATATATACAAGTACATCGCTTAAAAGTAGCATTTGTATTTCATACTGTGCCGAAATAAATATTTGACAAATGTGGCTAAACGTATGTAAGATTTCTGAACAGATGTATATGTCCTCCAAGCTCATGTATATAATGATATAACTATACATACACGCCAATATTAGTATGTATGTAGTCTGAAAAAGCCATTCCGGGGTATTCAAACATCAATCTAGTCCAGTTTAAGAAGTATGCACATCTACCACGTGTAGCCTCACACACTCATAGGACCATCAGTATACGTTTAAATCCCCATGAATGATAACGTATCTCCATGACATATTATGCAATGTATCAAAATGTTCAACTAAGCAATAACACATAGCCTCTATTGAGATACATTCAATTTTGGATTTTACTATGCAATTGAACTATTGTCTACATGACATTCTAACTATTTGCACAAGCCGAAGCGGTAAGGATCAGGTTTGTGGAAGGCGTTTTCTGCCGCATTATACCACAGTTGTGTATTTTGCTGGCTCTTTGGTGTCGTCAGAATATATATTTTATAATGTCATTCTAATGATAACAACTGTATAATCATGTACCATGTGTACATTTATTTACTGAATGCATACTTATATTTACATTGTACCTGTTTAGCACATACATACCACACATAGTTTGTATCTAATATACATGTATTTGCCTCCATATACCCATATGTGAATTAGAATCCACAAAACAATCCATATGGTTGTGTTTCAAATTTATTACATCATATTCCATTACTATAGCAATCAGAGACATGTATTCGAGTATATGTTATGGGCTAGCAGAGTTTGGTGTCATCGCAAGATGCGGGACCTCCTCGGGCTAAGGGTATTATCAACTATTTTTTAGAAATTTAAGCTGTATTAAAAGTGTACATGTACATATAGATCCGTAAATATCACATCTCCTAATTACAAAAGCAACCATGTTGATGGTCATCTTGAAACTGATCGACAGTCATGGTGACACTGTATATGGTTAGGTTTTTGGTGTATTAGTTTGAATAATGTTTAATTATAAGAATGAATACAGCACATGTAGTGGTTAATGTAGAACTGATTACACCAGAGACTGCATGAATTACATAGCGTTGCCATGCTTAATGTGGGAGAAAACCATGCATGTTTGCATACACATGCCATTAATCATACCATACTACATACTGCCTTGGCCAATGATCATCATGTTCGCTTAATTGTGTGAAGTGTGCTCGTTAACAATAATACCATTGTATTCCTTGTCAACAGTCAATCCATTTTAGACACACTTTGACAGTTCTTCAATACTCCAACTAATGGAAATACATCCGTATTTGTCTTTGAAAATAAGCAGAATACCAAACTCTATACATAACAATGGTAGTGTTGTTTAATTATTGAACATTTTAGCTTCATCATCAATATTATTGAACATCTGATCATTTTGGCGGCCATTTTGAAAATATAATTATAGAATTGTATACCTGGACATGTATAGGTTATCAAATGATTTGATTTGTATACCTCAAACTCGTGTGTATACATGTAATAGATGCATGAAATGCTGTTTATCACAACGTCATACAGTAAAAAAAATAGAACAAAACAAGAACATTCTGGCGGCCATTTTGACTGTTCTGACAATTCTGGAAGGATATTGCATCACTATCCCCACTATTTTCCATTTATTTGTCAGGGAAAGTAATGTTTATGTGTTTCAACTTTATTAATGTCTTTATTTGTTCGTAACAGCACACGACCTGCAGAAAAATGTTGTAAAACAGCCTATTTCGGCAGCCATTTGGAAATATATTGCCATTTACGGATGTAATTAAAGGTAAGATGTATTCTAAATCAATTTACATTCAAATTGCGACTTAATTATCGCAATTTATCCGTTTAATTTTGAAATTTAACAGTCCTTAATAAAACAATATAATACTGTTTGGCGGCCATCTTGTAAAATGGCCGCCATTTGTTCATACAGCGGCTTTTTGAGCGCAGACAACCAGGATTGATAGACAATAGGCTACTGAATCCGAAAATCATACTCACCAAAAATCCCACATGGGGGGGGGGGGTGTAGGGGGGATGTGGGGGGTTATTGCTGGCTCAAGGTCAATATTATTAAAGCTTCAATAAGTTTATATTTGAGTATTTGAAATAGTATGGCGTCCAAGATGGCGGCCAAAACTTGAAAACGTTGTCCAATATGCACAACAGAAAGCCACAGCCCGCATGTTAAGCCTGCCTAGGTTGTTAGTCCGAGCGTGTATCGATAGTCCCAATGTTTAGTGATTGTTTCAGGTTGTATATATGTGGTTATATATACATGTACGTGGTACTTAACACGTTTAAATCAAAATTCGTAAAACCGTTAACGCAATGTCATTTGAGATTGACCTTGTATAGGAAGGCCAAATGGATGGACTACTGAATGGATGGTAACAAAAACACGTTTGACGTTTCAAGCTGACGCGACTTAGTGTTGCGGATTCACAGATAAGGTAATTAAAAACAAACAGAAAGTTTGTTAAAAACGTTATAACGCAATCTTATTATGATTGGATAGATATAGTTGGTGTACATTTCAGATGGACACTCCCACGGACGGACGTACATATCTCACCATGATCACTATGCCTCGCTTTCCACGATGGGCTCGAAAAATACTTACTTTAGCTTTCTTCTGGAATTAATTTGCATTAACTATAAATTGGTGTATAATGTTTCAGAAGTATCTTCCTTTTACGTAATTAAATTATATACGAATACATTGTAGAAACAACGTATACATTTCATGTGAAATAAACAATTATTTGTGAGGAACAAAATCGTCGTTTTGCCTGTCAGCCTATATGTGTATGCATGTATGCATACCTTCATCGTATCAGCTTATATAATGATATTGTAAAATCTTATATTTTAAGATATACATATTTGATCAATTATAATACATGACCAAGGTTCAGATAGCATGACCTTCTCAGGTGGTTTCAAGAGATATAGATTGTTTTCAATAGTGCATGTTATATATTATGTGTAATGCATATGGATTGCAGGGTAATTCATACATTATATAAGTACACACGTTTAAAATCATACAATACTGAACTTTCATTTCTATGGAAGTATGTGGCATGTATGTCTCATTCCCTTGAAGTTTGATGTTGACGACCGAAGTTTAAATAGTCTCCCGTCCGTGGGAACATGATGGGTATGTTAGCAGTGCGGGTCATCCTTACCATAATCGTGATATCCGTGATTTGGCCCTCAGTTACAATTTGACTTTCTTGTACGTGAGTGCTGAAGCCGGTTGTCCCAATTGTACGTGTAATAAGATTTAATTAGTGTACTCCGATTACGTTTAGGGGCTGGGACTAAGTGACTCTTTGCATTGACAATGGACCTGACACCAGCTCCGGATATTCTCAATTGAGGGCTGAATGTATATTCTCTTGATGCAAATATTCAGTTCTGATTTTGGGATTCCTCTTCATACAGATGAAATACTGGATTTACCCCAGTCTATCGGTGCCTTAAATGACCATAGCTGTTGATAGCCCGTTACATACAATTACTCAATATATCTATCGAGCATTCTAGCGGCCCAACTACAAGAGTTTAATGTTACATAATGTTTATACTTATTTTCTTTTCTCTTCGGTGTACTGTAAATTTCTACGTCATGTTTATGCATGTTTATGCATATCAGAACGAGTTGAAACATGTCTCATCTGATACATGTAATACGGCACAGTATATTGCAAAAAACAACAGTATGAATCGAATCGATTCAATCATCACTCTAAACAAGGGATACACATATCAATCATTGCATATGGTTACATGAACATTATGCATGGGAATAATATTGTGGTGGTATACATGTTATACCAGTTCCTGCAGATGTCAACAAGTGGAATGTCACACAAATTAGAATGCGAATCTTGCATTTATATGTACGCTATATTATTATTTCGTAAATATGGTCATAATGAGTGCAGTGTTGTAAAATAAATGGTTATTTCACAATTTATCGATCAAACATGTTTATCCGCGCTAATGGAACTACCAACTGATAATTTAATGTAGCTGTTGCTATCACCGCATGCATGAAAGTTTTATTATAATGCTACTCAACTTCCATAAACACACCGATTTAAAAATGAAGTATTCACAATTACATGTGTTATATTTGTTGGTACCATCATGTTTGGGTTAGACTACCAATATAGATCAAAGGTACTTATGATCGATACTTTCAATGTGGTGCTAATTGACGATATGCTTAAAAGTTACTGATAAGTTAATTTAGCAGGTTATTCCAATTAGTTTTGCAGTTACAAACATATGTGTTGATAATGTTGCAATGTACTAAATCTGTCAATTTGAGACATGCTTCAAGCATAAATAACAATAAAGTGCTGTTGTTCTTCATTTCCTCGTGCTGATTTGCCGTATATAGATGTAAATTATTTTACGTTATTTCTCAAAATTTGGTGGCCATCTTGAATATCACTTTGTATAATATAATAAATAAAGTATGCATTACATGTACTGCATTGTTCAAATGTCTCCAAATGACCCATATAACAAATTCAAATATTGTAATTAGGGTAAATGTTATATATTATCTATACAAATGTACGTCATTTTAAAACATTTCTCGCAATGTGGTGGCAATCTTGAAATTAATTTCACATAACAGAATATATCAAATATATATTAAATGTATTGTATAGTTGGAATGTCTCCTAGTAACCCCAATATTACATTCGAATATAGATATTCCATCTTGATTCCTGAATTAAGCTCCAGTGGGATTCTTGTGGAGTTTTGATATGTTATTACTAATGATATTTTGGTCATTTTCTGAAAAAATCAGCTTTGGCTTATTTTTTTCCGATCTCAACCCTATTACTATTCGCCTATTATATAACATATCGTAGGCGAGTTATTGTAGTTATATAATATTGTGCTTGAAATCAAACAGATTGATTTGCTGAACCAGTAACCGATTTCATCAAAATTGCAAAGTATACTTATCTAGCAAACTATACTTTGAGGGAGTAATCATTTATTTTCCTCGAAATGCATTATTTCATATAGAACTAACGACTGCATACATTTGATGATTAAACGTATGCAGAATTATTATACTGAATTTATTACATTATCATGATTATCATAGCCAAAATGGCTGTGATAATGTAATAAATTCAGTGAATTAAAATTAATAAAGTTGTAAAAATTTCTCCCTCAAAGTATGCTTTGCTAGATAAGTATACTTTGCAATGTTGGTGAAATAGGCTACAGAGCTGTGTTACAGTTCAGTCTCTGCCAATCAAACTGCTTGACTGTGAGTTGAGATTACCAATAGATGTTCAGAAATGTTGACATCTAGATTAACGCAGGTGGTTGTGTATGAGCGTGATGAACGGACGTAAAGCCCCGTATAATATAGCGTTCGACATGTCCAGCAAGGGTAAACGTTTGCCACGGCTGGACATGGTCGAACGTTATTGTTACATTTCCGTCGGAAATATCTTGCAATTTAAGCATATATGTACTAGTAAGTTGTACTTTTCGGTACTTTGATAATCTGCTCCATTCAAACAGCTGATTTACACATACATATTCCGGGGCAGCAGTACACGTCGTGTGATGCAGCAATTTCAAAAGTTCAGTACGACCGTTGTTAACTGATCTGATGACGTAATGACGCGTTCTAGTAACGCCACGATACACATGCATTACGTAGGTGCTGGCTTGGCCCCGAAATGGGCATTGTCTACAGCCAAGGTCAAATAGCACGCGCTGTTCGCTTGAACACGTCTGTGAGCGGTGTCGAACAACGACAGTCATGTAGCAATCAATAAACGCTACAAGAAAATCCAAATGCCGAACGTGTAGTTTATTATACGTACGTTGGTGTTGCTTTTTTGTGTTTTTTTTCCTTTGTTATTTTGCAATTTCGTATGGTGATTTAGTGTAATCATATTGTTGTGAAAGGCCACAGGGTTTTGATCTCCGATCCAGGGTAGGAATTTGGTAAATTTCTGCTTTGTTAGCAGGGCTATTTTCACTTCATAATTGAAGAGGTCATCGGAATAAGGGGGCTTAGCCCCCTTCTTCCACTGACCACTTCAAGTACTTTCTACTTAGCTTTCAAGTCTGAATGTATCGTCAAGGAAAGTTGAATATGCATGTATATATGCATGTATACCTGCCACTGTGTTGCAGTACGTGTGTCAGACTATATATTATAATTTTACCAATATAATGTACGACATTGTATTTGACCAACTACCGTATAAAATAATATACACACATAAACCGCAAACATTACCTTGATTATTGTAAACACATTAAACTCGACTATAAGTACAGTATATATCTAGCAATAAGGTGAAGATGTTTATCCAGCAAGGCCAACACAACGGTAGGTATCCGGGTCCTTGTAAATCTCGGTTTGTATATAGTATATTATCATAATACATTTATAATGTATGAGGTGACAGTGCAGAGCTCCCTATAAGGTGCGTATTGGCGTATTTTACGCACTTATTTTAGCAGAATACGCATTGATTATCAAACGTGGGAGTACAAAATACTCACAATGTTAAAATTCGCATTGATTTTCAAATGAGTAGTGTAATGAAGTTTTACGGCTCAAATAAATGAAGTTTTAGATTTGTTTTATTTTTTATCGTTTGTTCCCTATTTAATGAGGAAGAAAATCAATAATACATTTGAAAAGTAAAATACGCATTGACTTTAAAATCTGGGGGTATACTACGCTTTAGATACAAAACTTCTCTGGAGCTCTGCAGGTATGGGAGGCATGGAAGGCTTTTAAGCCAATTTCCACCGTAGATATATACGATATTTACTCACTACAATGTATATATCGATTATACCATAATTAATATCCATATCAACTAGTACCGTACCTATAGTAGTACCATGTGTATGTATACACTGTTGCCTTTTTGCCCCTACTGCCATATCGCCCCGCATAATGTCGCATCACTACCGTAACCAGTCAGGGGTGTAACTGATTTCAATTATGTTCGGGATAACGTAATAGAAATATGTTTGCAGGTCATGCATAATTATCTCCCTTTGCGAATAACGTGTGTCAGTTATGTTGGCTGAACGGAATTTCACGCTGAAAACGGGGTTTCAAGTTAGATTCTACTCATCATTCGCATTGGTTCGAGTTATAGATCAGTGTGTATATTCCATTAATAAGTAATGCAACTATATATTGATATTCACTGGCACGAGTGGCACGGAAATTGCCGAGTTTATGCATATTTCCCGCCCTTTTTTGTATAATAAAGGATTAAGTTTACCGGTGTTTTGCGATGCTCGGAAAGTTTTGACGAGTGATTGTATAGTTTTCCAGCATATATCAACACATTGCAAATACGTTTAAACATGTTTCTCCGTTGCGCATCGTAGATTAGCGTTGCGCAAAGTTGATAATTCACAGGATAATGTGCTTCAGTTATTATGTTTGGCGCCATGTTTTATCGACGCTTGCTGCAAGATAACTCTGTAGGGCTTGTCCCCGATAAGACAGTTAGTCATTGTTAGCCTGCTCTTTTAATGTCGATTATGACTATTGTGATTCTAAATAGTATTAAGGGTAGGTGGTGATCAGATATGCCCCGTCGTTATGCCACCAGTCTGCATGGTCTACACTGCAATGATAATATAGATATAACTATACGTAGTGTAGCGTTGTCTGTTGGCGTTATACAGTGACATTAGACAATGATGACGATGCTATAAGATACGTGTATTCGTTGTATTTTGCGTAGCTCTGTACATGCTGTAGTAGACGTGTAATATCCGCGGCACTTGACTTCTTGTATGCACTGTAAAGTACACAAGGTAGACGAGATTGATAGAGGTCGTATATTGTTTGGCGTAAATATTTATTTACATAAAATAAAATAAATTTATAATAAAATAAATCCAAATGGGCATTTTGTATGAAACTATCACTTTTCGAGCTGTTATCTCCTGATTTGCCACACACATGCATCCTGACCATGTTGACATGGAATTGTACTGCTTGTTGGAGGCATGGTGGAGGCACGGTGTTTCACTGATTGATAAACGTGGTAGATTCTGGTCAGACTGCGCATATAATGTGCATGGTCGCATGGGCAGCGTTCAAACCAGTTTCCACGCAGGCTGATCAGGAACTACACTGCCGTCTAATGTATCAATCACGCAAGCGAATCAAAATCTGCAAACTGTTCCAACTGTAGTTGTCCCTTTTCTTATCCGGAGGACCCGTATGTGATGCACGATCTGATATCCGGGCTGGCTAATTGGCTGATCGAATTGCGGGCAGTGAAGCTGGTGAAATGTATAGACTGGTCCGACTGTCGCCTGTGTCACTAGCTGGTATCGGTCTACACATAAATAGCCCCATTTTGTCGGATCGCGTACATGCGTACATGTATCGTGGTAGACACCATGCTATGATCATGGTGATAAAGTTAGTTTGACATTTTAATCGTCCCGCAGGGATACGAAGGCTGGAGGCAGGATAGGACGAATCTCGTATGTCACAGACTCCCTACGCCAGTATAGTCCAGCTTTCCATGTTCAATAGTGATACATATCAGCCGCGTCGTGTGAAAGCGTACCTTATGGCGAAAATGACGTCGGAAACGTCGCTTTCATTTACGCTTTTGACATAGCTGTCGGCGTTGTTGACAGCTGGTAATGAAAAACGATATAAGTGTATTATCGTATGCTAGTCGTGTACCATTAGTGAAAGTAACCAATTGTATGTAGACCATTGACTATTTTACCATTTTATGCCAAAATATAAATGTACATTCTCCTTGGTTGATATGAAAATAAATGATCAGAAACGAGTAATTTTGAGTAGCATATGTGGTGTCGGCAGCCCAGTTCGCGTATGGACACGATACTTGTTTTCTTTTTGTGTTAGTATATCGTTTACCGAGATTTTACATACACGTATGTACATATGTGATATTATATGGATAAAATGTTATTTAGTGCTAGTGTGAAAGTTCAAAAACGTGCATGTAGTAGTAAACGTTACAGTACATATTACATGGCGTCTCCCTTGCTTTATACGCGTATCTGTTTCTGATTTAATGTCGTGTATGTGTGCCAGATTGCATTTAGTACACACATTTCAGGAAAGACATGCACGACACATAGTTAACAGTATATAAGTATTTGATTGTGATTGTTCGGTTACATTGTACGTGAATACAGGCGAAGTTTACACAGTTAGTTTGTAATGTAATTTGTGTTGACTGTTTGCTTTTAGAGCGGTGGGAGAGCAGCGTTTACAACTTTGCCATTACAAATGTGTGTGCAATGTAGCTAGGTGTAACAGGGTTGCCTGCCAGGCAAGGCGTGTATGGTTGACAACGTATACCCCACTATACCCTATTGTTTATCACGGATTATAATGGACCACAACACAGGCGATGATGATGATGATTACTGTATTCTGTAATATATATATATATAATATATATCAAGACATGTACAATAGCTATGTGTCGACTCTACGAAGTATAAACGGCGAGTGCCATCCTATGTAATCATGAATACACCTGTGCATATGTACAGGTGTAGCCATGCTTACACAAATGACATACACAACATAGAAGTCGGTTCACGGTAACGCGATATCAAACTATTGACCACATATCTAGGCAGCTACACGACCACACATTACCAACCTACGATAAAATACAATACAATATAATAGACTGCAGAAGAATGCATTACACTACAATGTAATAGAATCTGAACAATAAAAACGGAATTGCAACCTATGACATATTTCCCCCCTTTGAGAAAATGTCGTCCTCGACATCCGCAAAATAAAATGTATAAATACCAGAGCACATTCAAAAGACAAAAGAATACTAAAATACATAGGAAATAATACCAATCACTCACATCACACATACCACACAGAGATGAAAAAGATGATAATGACGACGTTAAAATGAAACTGCTAAATGGGTTTCCTATGTAAGTCATGATACGTTAGTATGCTATATGACGCCGAACTTAACATGTAGACATATCACAGGTGTACGACTTCAGTCACCGGCACGGAGAAACGGTATGGTCCGGCCGTTGCTGCCTGTTGGTACCGTTGCGGCGGTCTCCGCTGTCTGGTTCCCTGTCTGGGCTTCACATGTTCATGAGACGGTGCGACACTCGATACGGGCGATCCTCGCTCGTCTTCCGATTGCCGTTGCATCGGAAGTGTGTATCTGGCGATGTGAGGTTCGGGGTCATTGTTACCAAGGCCAGACTTATCGGATGAGTCACACGAACTTTCTGATTTCGGTAGAACGTCTACCTCTGCGCGTCTCTTAACGTGCTCATCGGGGCTACACAACGATGCCAATGATAGTATCATGTTTCTGTGAAGCATCCTGGTCTTACACTGCTTTCCAGCTTCAGGATGGACCTCGTACACTGATATGTCAGACATCGGTTGTTGCTTGATGATGTAAGCGTCGGACTCCCATATGTCGGCCAGCTTATGTTTTCCCTTGATGCCGACCTTACGCACCAGCACACGATCACCTGGCCCTAGAGCGACACGCTTGTCATAGTACGTCTTGTGGCGTGCAGCGCTTTTCTTGGCCTCCTTTTTCGCAGTTTCGTATGCTGCACCGAGTCGCGACCTCAGCTTCTCTGCGTAGTCCGTCCGTGAACTCGTCGCGTTCCTTTCGTCCGTCCGTCCGCCGCCGGCCCTCGCCAGCCCGCCTGTCCGTCCGTCCTACTTGATGGACATGTTTATTACCATCCATATTTTGATTCCCTACAACACCCATGCACCCCCGTGCCCAAGGTCAAGGTCAAATAACTGGTTTCTCTACATTCATATTTGCATTCCCCACCCGACCCATGATCCCCGTGTGTCCAAGGTCAAGGACAATTAACTTTGAAATTTCACATTCTGTAGATGCTTGCGCGTTTCTCCATTCTCCATTCTCCGATCACTATTTCAGTATACGAGCGATTGGCTTGAAACTTCATGTGCATGTTTCTCATCATTCACCTATGACTTGTTTACTGTATGCGCGATTGGCTCAACATGTTATGTGCGTGTTTATGATCAAACCACCACAGCGATTGGATACATGCGGTTGGCGGCGTTCTTGTTGTTGATCATGTGGCGAATTTACGGTACGATTTTATTTCTCTATGACGATAAAATGCTCGACGCGCAGGGATAATTCTGGCGCGGCGATATCTGAGAACCAACGTTCTTTTTTTATGGCCTAACTAACAACACTTCGTTTGTCATTGTTGTTTGTGATTTATGTTTCGTTTCTATCATCAGTAAGTTTCCATTAAGCTGCATGGTACCCGCAAAATAAGTTAAAACAAATAACAGTTTTTATTTAGCGTCGGCGAAATACAAACAATAAAAATGAGTCACGCAATAAGTTTTGAATCCAGACAGGCCAGATTCATTCTAATAACTATTTCTTGTTTCTTGCAGGCATTCGACGACGGAGTGTGCGGAGGGCCAATGGCGGTATACGGGCGAGTACGAAAATACAAATTCGTTCAGATTCGGCAGCACGTTCAACAATGGACACAATAACCCGATGGAATTCCGGATAACACAGGTGGACGACTCTGACCTAGGGCTCAGTCTTTAGCCCATTCGAAAATGTTACCCCACCCACCCATTTCTGTTAGACTAATATCAAGGTGTATGATCACGTGGTTACATCAACTACAGCAAGTTATGACATTTCCAGAAGCCCACGTATTCAAATTACGTATTATTGTATTTTGTCCTTATTATGTAACGGATTTTGATGAAATATGGCGCATCAAACTTTTGTCGTTTTTGCGACGAATCGATATCCGTATCTACTTACACGGACATCCATTCTTCGCAAAAACGACATAAGTATGTGCCGACCTCATGAAGACGTGTAATACTTACTTTGGAGTGGGCGCGCTTTCAATACTTTCAGCCATTGTTGTTGTTGTAATCACGTGCGTGATCATGCACCTTGAATAGGCTACACCGTATATTGTACGGAATTTGGTGGGTGGGGTTATTTTTTTCAAATGAGGCATTTACTGGGTCCAAGTGTTCCAACTGTGGTAAGAAATTGCACATGTATGCATCGCCACCACTGTTACCATCGATACCATTGACAGTGTCAGCGCCACCTCCAGCGTTTATACTCTACTATGAGATACACTGGCAATGACATTGTGTTATAGTCGTTAAAGGTACATGCCCCCTCAGTAGGCACAAAATGTTCTTTATAGGAATTAAATAAGTGTGTCATTATTCCACCAGTTCTAACAATTATGAGTGCCAGCAATCAGATATAATCATTTAGTAATAGTTATGTTACTGATAGTGACTCGCGGTGGTATCAGGCTATTTTCATATGCAAATGCAGCATGATATTTTTTAATTATGTATGCGTCACCTGAAACAAATAATATTTTCAACAGATTGTAAAGTATGATCATTGCTCATCAAAAAATAAATACAGAGAATAAAAAGTATTGTCCGTTAACATTTTAAGGAAACAAGGTTATCGCCCCTGGTATCGGTGTGGAAATTTACTTCCTGTATAAAATGTATTCATTACGTGGGGTAATGGTGAATGATTGTTTATTTTGCCAGAACATGTCTCAGATGATGTCTCTGATAAAGGAACATATTGTACCTACTGAGTGGGCATGTACCTTTATAATTGGTTACGAACCTGAATGCTCAAGTATGACTTCAAATTGAACAACTTCCGGGGCATCCTTGGCATTGGAATTGGCGCAATATGTATCAACTAAGCAACGTGACGTCATGTCGTACGTCGATTCTAACGCCGATGCGGACCCGGAGGTATTTATAAGGAAAGCGACTTGTGGTGTCCAAGTTAGGTAACCAATTTGTCAGATAGGTATATTTCTGTGTACAGTGGCACCTCTCTAAACCGGACACCAAACAACTTACGTTTGGTGATAATGTTTGTTCGCATAGCACACGACTATTGCTCAGAGCACATGTAATGGGAATAAATAATCTGATAATCTGACAAATCTCTCATTGTATAAATAATATTCTATATATACTGTCATGTGATGTTTTTCCCGTCACCTGTTGCTCAGAGTGATCGAATAGCTGATTTATAGCGAAACCTCTCTAAGTCGGACACCCTGGGGACCTCCCAGGGTGTCCGGTTTAGAGAGGTTTCACTGTACATGTGTATGTATTTCTCTCCGGAACAAAAGTGTGCCATCAGGAACGTGACTTAAAGCTACATGCCCACTCAGTATGCACAAACTGTTCTTGAATTAAATAAGCGCATAATTATGTCACTATTCCACCAATTTTAAAAATTACAAGTGCCCGCTATACATATATAATCATTTAGTGATATTTATTTTACTGATAGTGACGCGCGGTGGTATCAGGCTATTTTCATATGCAAATGAGGCAATATATTTTTTAATTTGTAATTATGTATACTAATTAAATGCGTCATCTGAAAAATAATATTGGGTTCGAGCCTGACTAGCGGCGTGCGTTGTGTCCTTGAGCAAGACACTTTATCCACATTGCTCCAGTTCACCAAGCTGTAAATGGGTACCAATAATTCGTAGTTGCTCTGTAAATACGAATTACCGGCTTCTCTCAAAAATCTCTACCTCCGTTCTTTCTCCCATTCTTGGGAGACGGCATGCAAGGTCCTAGAGCCAGTGCCGCCGTTAAATATAAGCAAAAAAAAAAAAAATAATAATATTTTCGACAGATTATAAAGTATGATCATTGCACATCAAACACTAAATAGAGAGAATAAATAGTACTGTAAAATGTTACGGAAACACAGTTATTGCCCCTGATATCAGTTTGTAAATTTACGTCCGATATAAAATGTATAATAATGTCAATACGTGGGGTAATTGTGAATGAATGTTTATTTTGCCGGAAAATGTCTCAGATAATGTCTCTGATATAAAGAGAAGTGTGTGCCTACTGAATGGACACGTACCTGTAGTTGCATGATAGTGGTGAAAGTACGCGCACTTTTCTTATTTATTTCTGTAAATGTGGCTGTGGCTGGAGAAATTTGGCTTTTGGATTTTGCGACCGGTGTAGATCCTGATCAGCCTGCGCATCCGCACAGTCTGATCAGGATCTGAACTGGTCGCTATTCCATCAACGATACATCCGTCATACTTTGGACAAGCAATATAGATCGCTATCAGTCTTCAGGAGTGTGATATCTGATAACTGATCAAAAATCCCATAAGCCCCATTTCTCCAGTTACAACCACAAATATGTCTTGATATTTCCAAGACATATTCATGATATTTATTGCCTGCTATATATAGCCAACACGTTTCAAAGCATGCAAAGAGTTATGGTATACGTCTGCGAAACTACATTATGTTTAACCACGCTAAATTATCAGATATTCATGTGCGGTGTAGTAAACGTAGCTCGTTCAAAAAAGTAAGCCAGATTTGTTATGCGATAGACACTCCTTGCTTGCAGAAACCAGTCAATTGATGCACTAATCTACTTCACAGACATGTTACTATATCATTTACATCAGTTTCAAGCATATGCTTTGGGATTATTTTGTAAGTCGGATCATGTTTGTCTTGTGAGGCGGTTTCAATTCCAGACGCTGAATTTTTGCGCCACCACCAGGGTGGTCACAAGAGATTGAATTTATCTTTCTTAACAATAATTAAATCTATATGTTAATTAGTTAATTAGTGAATATCCAGAGCAGAATGGCTGCAGGTTATGGGAAAATACATCCATACGAAAAATGAAAGTAGCAGAGAATAGCAAAATGTGTGGTCATTGGTTAGTCTATATAGCAATAATCTTTGGAGGTGGTGGACTATTATACAGTTCCTAACACTCTTACCTAACACTGGCTGTACCTCCATTCAGTCTGCCCTGAAGATCACGATCGGGGTTGAAGATATTGACGGCTTTCTCGGCGGCGACCACGACTTCATGGGCAAATCGTCCGTCATATACGAGAATCTTGTCACCCGTCGATCGGATGACACGTGGAACGACATCACATTCCACTACAAATACCAAACGTGAGTATCCCTGCCCATAGTTGCGAACGGTAACTCTTTCAATCTACTCCCGTACCGTCCGTAGTCTATCTACGGACGGTACGGGAGTAGATTACAAGAGTTACCCTTCGCCACTACTCTGCCTAGGTATCATGATCTAGCTAAGTTGTGTTATGTTATGTTATTGTTTAACACTTACGGGCTGATGTCAGCGGTTGCCATTCTTTTGGATCAAAACGTTTGTAGACAAGTTTCTTCATAATGATAAAACTTTGATATTACTTGACGGATTGCTTCATAGTTGGACACTTGATACATGTAAGCATTTGGAACACATTCATGCCGCCATTAACATGACCTTGACTGTTTGCCTCCACATTTTTGCGGAAACACTTAGATTTTCGTCCGCGCCATAAATGTTAATGGTATGCAAAACTGTTAGGAATGTTGGACAGTATATTTAGATCGTTACATAAACCGAGTAAGGCTCGCAGCTAAAATACATTGTACTTTTATTACTGTTAGAGACTGACCTGATAACTGTAACAGTTGTTATGTGTCCCGAATAATTATCGGGGTATATATAGTCGCCATGTCTGTCCCGTCTCTTCATCTGTCTGTCCAAGATTTGCGTGAAAGTTTTCGGCTGCCTATTATGGTCTACTATCTCTGTTGGCTTGAAACTTCATATGTGTAATTGTCATCATCCATATTGTCATTCTATAGCCCACCATATGTGAACATTCTATAGCCCACCATGTGTGTACATTATATAACCCACCATGTGTGTACATTCTATAGCCCACCATGCAGGCACTGTGCCCAACGTCAAATTGCTTAGTAAGTTGCGTTAAAGGAAGACTGCCCATTGAATATACTAGATACAGTACGACACCAGGTGGGTGGGGGTAATGGGAGTATTTCAATGGACATTTGTGTATGTCGCAGGTCCAAGTCTTCCACCTGTGGTGCATGTACGTCTATCAGTGTTACTGATTTATGTTGTGCGAAACTAGTAACTTGCCCAATTGTTGCAGTATAACAGCCCAGGCTCGAGCATACTGCATTGACCATTATTACGGAGCCAATTGTGCCGTCTACTGTAACCCCAATGAACATTACACGTGTGACGAGGACGGCGTCAAGGTCTGTCGCGACAATTACTACGGCCAGTCCTGCTTGGTCCACTGCCAGCCGCAGGACAGATCCGCTGGTCATTTGACATGTAGCGATGATGGTACATCAATATGCAATGATGGTAGGTATATGCCATAAGACACGCTTTGAGATTTTGTACATTCGGACATCTGCATAATTTCATTTTAAGTACGTTTACACAATTTTGTAAACGTATTTCATGAAATTATGCAGATGTCCGAAGGTAAAAAATCACAAGGCGTGTCTCATATGTGAAACGCCAGAAGAAGAGAACGGGGTTTCTTGAATTTGTTATATGTATCTTTGGATGTGCCATCTGAGACACAGTCAGTCTATGCCAATTAGTCAAGGTTTCACCCTGAATATATTGCATAGACTGACTCGAGCTGATGTTTGATCATTAATCATGTGAGGAATATTTATTAATCTGAAAAATACATACTGACAAATACTGTAGATCTTTATGAGACGACTCGTAACGAATGAAGAAAATTGACGGTTTGCTATTCTAAGTAATCCAATTATTATGCAACCTTCAATGCCGGAGGTTGTGAGTTCAATCTTCACCCTAGGCGGGAAAATACTTGCATACATGTAGTACATGCATTTCCTTCCTACTGGTCTGTCAGGTGAGACTTTAATACTATGGTCCCATCACTATATGACCTAGCTGTTGTTGGGAAGTTAAACCAATTCACTTTCTCATGCACTCTGACACCATTTGCACTCAAATTTCAAGATATATTGGAAATATCTCCGTACAATATTTGGCAGTACTCAATGATTTTTGGCATACTGGGAGTTTTAATTGCTTATTGGTACTCACTGCTGCTGAGTTTTCTAAAAACAAATATATTTTTATAAACCCGTTTGAAAAACTGGACATATTCTGGGTTCATCTTGTACGGGCGGCGGCCGTTGATAACTTAAGTTCTACTTGGCCGATGTTAACCAAATTCGGCATACAGCTTTGTCGTCACAAGAGGAAGAAGCCTATTGATTTTCAATATTGATTATCGATTTTCAAAATGTTCGATGACTTATCTTTCTTTAGCGGCCATTTTTAACTTTCGCACTTTGTATATTTGTCCACGCAATAACTCAAGTTCTACTTCACTGATCGTAACCAAATTTGGTATACATGTTTATCATGGCAAAATGAAGAAGTCTCCATATCCTTGTCCACACAATAACTCAAGTTCTACTTGACCGATCGTAACCAAATTCGGCTTACTTGTTTATCACGTCAAGATGAAGAACCTTATTGAAGTTCAGTGGTGAGTTATCTCCCCTTGTTGACTGGCCTTGCCTCGATGGACGTATATTGTGACCTTCGGTACTCTTCTTAATTGAGTATTTAAGTAACGTATGTAGTTTATTTGCAGCTTTGGTGGTTTGCGTGCATACATGCGTGTACTTATGTACCTGTTATGATTATTAAAGGATGGACGGGTGAGATGTGCACAGAAGATATAGACGAATGCCGAGACACGACTGACAACCCGTGTTTGCCGAACGGCAGCTGTACCAATACGGACGGCTCCTATTACTGTGTCTGTGATGTCCATACCGGTATGCCAATAGTCACTATTAATATATTATACCCATAACAGATGGGAGAGCCCACGTAAACTAGACTGTAATCACATAAAGGCATACAATTAATATACCATGTGATTTTTGTCGCGCCCGTTTGCGGACAGCGCGATATACTCTGCACATTGGCATACGTACGCCCGTACGTATGTCCGGGTTAACGGTTTTTGTTAAAGTATTTAGGTATACTATCAAAGCCTCGGCGGGCGTGACATACGGGTTGCGGCGGCTATCTGATGTACCAAAGAAGTGCGACTTTTCATGAAAACTATTTACATAAACAGTGATATTTTCTGTAAATGAAATCGAAAGTCAACGTTCTACACCATTTATGGAAAATATATTAAATTTGGTCAACTGCGTTTCATGCGATATCCCACATCTTAGGTATAAATACATGACTTGTCTCAATTACCTAAAAGGTCAAAGTAAAGCGGTATCCATACAGAGTATATGATTATATAGTTTGAAGACTCGGACCTAGGACCCAATACTTGGCTCATTTGGAACACGTTACCCCACCCACACATATAGTGTGGATGGTGGTGGGTGGGGTAAAATATTCCATATGAGCCAAGTATTGTGTCCTAGGTCCGAGTCTTCCACCTGTGTATGATTAGTGGTGCATTGTGCTCCATTAAAATAATAAACACACTAGACATAGGCAACATATTGAATGTACCATAGGCGTCAAATAACTCCAATAAACACTAACAAATATATGCCAATGGTATAAAGTGGAACCTAACTAAAGGATGACAGTTAATGTGCATATAGATTTGCCCTTGATCCGTGGTTATTGTCTATCCCTCTTGCGGAAAGCCAGATATAGTGATCACAATGACGTCAGGGTGCGCTAAATGCTTTAAAATACTTAGTATACATGTACATCTCTGTAAACATACCTAAACATCTTTAAGAACTGATTTGAAACGTTCATTCTACGAGCCACTGATACTGAGCTTAAGTGACGTTTAGATATGCATTAAATGTTTTGGAAACATTTGTGTTCAACATTTTTGTTTGTATAGCTTGTATCTCTTATCAGATTGATTTGGCATATTATATGTTGGTGTATTACCTTCCTTAGGTTCATTCCAAAGTCTACCCTTGTGGCCTCCATACCCAACCAATGTCAAACTAATGTGACATATGAAAGTGTCGTTAAAGTTTTGCAACATTTGCGTTAGGGTATATCAGTAACATATATCTCTGAAACTTCATATGTTTAATCTTATTTCCTAGGAATGTCTTATAAACTTGATATCAAAATACACTAGCATGGCATGCTCTATATGTGACTGTGACTGGAGAAAAGGTGATTATGGGTTTTACAACCAGTCGGCATAGTCTGAACAGGATCTACGGTGTTCGCAATTCCATCAATAACTCACACCATGCTTCCGATGACTTATCTCCCCTTGGAGGCCATTTTTAATGTTCACACTCTGTATTCTTGTCCACTGCACGCAATAACTCAAGTTCTACTTGACCTATCGTAACCAAATTTGGTATACATCTTTATCATGGCTAGATGAAGACACGTATTTATTTTCCTTGTCCACACAATAACTCAAGTTCTACTTGACGGATCGTAACCAAATTCGGCTTACTTGTTTATCACGTCAAGATGAAGATCCTTATTGATGGTCAGTGAGTTATATCCCCTTGTTGATTGGTCTTCCCTCGATGGACGTATATTGTGACCTTCGGCACTCTTCTTAATTGAGTATTTAAGTAACCTATCTAGCTTATGTGCAGCTTTCGTGGTTTGTGTGCATACACGCTTGTACTTATGTAACTGTAACTGATATTTCCTGTCAATGAAATCGAAAGTCAACGTTCTACACCATTTATGGAAAATATAATAAAGTTGGTAAGCTGTGTTTCATGCGATATCCCACATCTTAGGTACAAAACACATGACTTATCTCAATTACCAAAAAGCTATTTAAATTACATGTACTAATATTCCTAATATAACATAAACAAGTAATGTATCAGTATATATCACTGGAGATAGATTAACTAATACGCAAAACAATTAAATGGCTATAATTAGCGCTTGGTTCGCCTGTAAATAGTTCCAGTAGAAGTATTGATTATCTCCCTTGCCGAAAGTAGTTCTTGATTTATTATTTCGAGATAAGGCGAGTTTGCGTAATGCAAGCAATAACTCAAGTTCTACTTGACGTATCGTAACCAAATTTGGTGTACATGTTTATCATGGCTAGGTGAAGAAGCCATTTGATTTTGAAAAAATTTGGATAACGTGTCTCCCTTGGCGGGCATTTTTAATGTTCGGATTCCGTATCCTTATCCACACAATAGCTCAAGTTCTACTTGACGGATCGTAACCAAATTCGGCTTACTTGTTTATCACGTCAAGATGAAGAACCTTATTGAAGTTCAGTGGTGAGTTATCTCCCCTTGTTGACTGGCCTTGCCTCGATGGACGTATATTGTGACCTTCGGTACTCTTCTTAATTGAGTATTTAAGTAACTTATGTAGTTTATTTGCAGCTTTGGTGGTTTGCGTGCATACATGCGTGTACTTATGTAACTGTTATGATTATTGAAGGATGGACGGGTGAGATGTGCACAGAAGACATAGACGAATGCCGAGACACGACTGACAACCCGTGTTTGCCGAACGGCAGCTGCACCAATACGGACGGCTCCTATTACTGTGTCTGTGATGACCATACCGGTATGCCAATAGTCACTATTAATATATTATACCCATAACAGATGGGAGAGCCCACGTAAACTAGACTGTAATCACATAAAGCCATACAATTAATATACCATGTGATTTTTGTCGCGCCCGTTTGCGGACAGCGCGATATACTCGGCACATTGGCATACGTACGCCCGTACGTATGTCCGGGTTAAAGGTTTTTGTTAAAGTATTTAGGTATACTATCAAAGCCTCGGCGGGCGTGACATACGGGTTGCGGCGGCTATCTGATGTACCAAAGAAGTGCGACTTTTCATGAAAACTATTTACATAAACAGTGATATTTTCTGTAAATGAAATCGAAAGTCAACGTTCTACACCATTTATGGAAAATATATTAAATTTGGTCAACTGCGTTTCATGCGATATCCCACATCTTAGGTAAAAATACATGACTTGTCTCAATTACAAAAAAGGTCAAAGTAAAGCGGTATCCATACAGAGTATATGATTATATAGGTTGAAGACTCGGACCTAGGACCCAATACTTGGCTCATTTGGAAAACGTTACCCCACCCACACATATAGTGTATGCCAATGGGTGGGTGGGGTAATTATTTTCCAAATGAGCCAAGTATTGTGTCCTAGGTCCGAGTCTTCCACCTGTGTATGATTAGTGGTGCATTGTGCTCCAATAAAATAATAAACACAGAGTATATGATTATACAGGTGGAAGACTCGGACCTAGGACCCAATACTTGGCTCATTTGGAACACGTTACCCCACCCACACATATAGTGTATGGAAATGGGTGGGTGGGGTAAAATATTCCATATGAGCCAAGTATTGTGTCCTAGGTCCGAGTCTTCCACCTGTGTATGATTAGTGGTGCATTGTGCTCCATTAAAATAATAAACACACTAGACATAAGTAACATATTGAATGTACCATAGGCGTCAAATAACTCCAATAAACACTAACAAATATATGCCAATGGTATAAAGTGGAACCTAACTAAAGGATGACAGTTAATGTGCATATAGATTTGCCCTTGATCCGTGGTTATTGTCTATCCCTCTTGCGGAAAGCCAGATATAGTGATCACAATGACGTCAGGGTGCGCTAAATGCTTTAAAATACTTAGTAATACATGTACATCTCTGTAAACATACCTAAACATACTTAAGAACTGATTTGAAACGTTCATTCTACGAGCCACTTATACTGAGCTTAAGTGACGTTTAGATATGCATTACATGTTTTGGAAACATTTGTGTTCAACATTTTTGTTTGTACATCTTGTATCTCTTATCAGATTGATTTGGCATATTATATGTTGGTGTATTACCTTCCTTAGGTTCATTCCAAAGTCTACCCTTGTGGCCTCCATACCCAACCAATGTCAAACAAATGTGACATATGAAAGCGTCGTTAAAGTTTTTGCAACATTTGCGTTAGGGTATATCAGTAACATATATCTCTGAAACTTCATATGTTTAATCTTATTTCTTATTTAATCTAGATGAAGAAGCCTGTTGATTTTGATAACGTATCTCCCTTGGCGGGCATTTGTAATGTTCGGTGTTTGCCGAAAGGCAGCTGCACCAATACGGACGGCTCCTATTACTGTGTCTGTGATGCCCATACCGGTATGCCAATAGTCACTATTAATATATTATACCCATAACAGATGGGAGAGCCCACGTAAACTAGACTGTAATCACATAAAGCCATACAATGAATATACCATGTGATTTTTGTCGCGCCCGTTTGCGGACAGTGCGATATACTCGGCACATTGGCATACGTACGCCCGTACGTATGTCCGGGTTAAAAGTTTTTGTTAAAGTATTTAGGTATACTATCAAAGCCTCGGCGGGCGTGACATACGGGTTGCGGCGGCCATCTGATTTACCAAAGAAGTGCGACTTTTCATGAAAACTATTTACATACACTGTGATATTTTCTGTAAATGAAATCTGGTAATTATTTTCCAAATGAGCCAAGTATTGTGTCGTAGGTACGAGTCTTCCACCTGTGTATGATTAGTGGTGCATTGTGCTTCAATAAAATAATAAACACAGAGTATATGATTACACAGGTGGAAAACTCGAACATAGGACCCAATACTTGGCTCATTTGGAACACGTTACCCCACCCACACATATAGTGTTTGAAAATATTCAAAATGAGCCAAGTATTGTGTCCTATGTCCGAGTCTTCCACCTGTGTATGATTAGTGGTGCATTGTGCTCCATTAAAATAATAAACACACTAGACATAGGCAACATATTGAATGTACCATATGCGTCAAATAACTCCAATAAACACTAACAAATATATGCCAATGGTATAAAGTGGAACCTAACTAAAAGATGACAGTTAATGTGCATATAGAATTGCCCTTGATCCGTGGTTATTGTCCATCCCTCTTGCGGAAAGCCAGATATAGTGATCACAATGACGTCAGTGTGCGTTAAATGCTTTAAAATACTCAGTAATACATCTCTGTAAACATACTAAACATACTTAATAACTGATTTGAAACGTTCATTCTACGAGCCACTTATACTGAGCTTAAGTGACGTTTAGATATGCATTAAATGTTTTGGAAACATTTGTGTTCAATATTTTTTGTTTGTATATCTTGTATCTCTTATCAGATTGATTTGAAATATTATATGTTGGTGTATTACCTTCCGTAGGTTCATTCCAAATTCTACCCTTGTGGCCTCCATACCCAACCAATGTCAAACTCATGTGACATATGAAAGCGTCGTTAAAGTTTTTGCAACATTTGCGTTAGGGTATATCAGTAACTTATATCTCTGAAACTTCATATGTTTAATCTTTTTTCCTAGGAATGTCTTATAAACTTGATATCAAGTAGTTAATTGATTTATTATTTCGAGATAAGGCCTCGATGGACGTATATTGTGACCTTCGGCACTGTTCTTAATTGAGAATTTAAGTAATTTATGTAGCTTATCTGCAGCTTTTGTGGTGTGTGTGCATACATGCGTGTACTTATGTAACTGTTATGATTATTGAAGGCTGAACGGGCGATATGTGCACAGAAGACATAGACGAATGCCGAGACACGACTGACCACCCGTGTTTGCCGTACGGCAGCTGCACCAATACGGACGGCTCCTATTCCTGTGTCTGTGACGATGCTCATACCGGTATGCCTATAGCCGGCATTAATATATGATCGAAGAGCCCACGTCATCTAGACTGTAATCACATAAAGCCATAAAATCAATATACCATGTGATTTTTGTCGCGCCCGTTTGCGGACAGCGCGATATACTCGGCACATTGGCATACGTACGTCCGTACGTATTTCTGGGTTAAAGGTTTTTGTTAAAGTATTTAGGTATACTATGAAAGCCTCGGCGGGCGTGAAATGCGGGCCACGGCGGCCATCTGATGTACCAAAGATGTGCGCCCTTTCATGAAAACTATTTACATACACTGTGATATTTTCTGTAAATGAAATCGAAAATCAACGTTCTACACCATTTATGGAAAATATATTAGATTTGGTAAACTGTATTGCATGCGATATCCCACATCTTAGGTACAAAACACATGACTTGTCTCAATTACCAAAAGGTCAATGCATAGCGGTATCCATACAGATTATATGATTACACAGGTGGAAGACTCGGACCTAGGACCCAATATGTGTCTCATTTGTAAAACGTTACCCCACCCACACATGTCCATACACTATACCTTACAGCCTTTTCCGAAAAAGGCTGTAAGGTATAGTGTATGGAAATGGGTTGGTGGGGTAACGTTTTCCAAATGAGCCAAGTATTGGGTCCTAGGTCCGAGTCTTCCACCTGTGTATGATTAGTGGTGCATTGTGCTCCAATAAAATAATAAACACACTAGACATAAGCAACATATTGAATGTACGTTATGCGTCAAATTACTACAATAACAAAAATAACAAATACATGTCCATGGTATAAAGTGGAACCTAACTAAAGGATGTCAATTAATGTGCATGGAAATTTGCCCTTTATCCGTGGTTATTGTCCATCCCTCTTTCGGAAAGCCAGATATAGTGATCACAATGACGTCAGTGTGCGTTAAATGCTTTAAAATATTTAGTAATATATCTGTGTAAACATAACTAAACATACTTGATTTGAAACGTTCATTGTACGATCCACTTATACGGAGCTTAAGTGACGCTTAGATATGCATTAAATGGTTTTGCAACATTTGTGTTCAATATATTTTTTGTATATCTTGTATCTCTTATCAGATTGATTTGAAACATTATATGTTGGTGTATTACCTTCCGTAGGTTCATTCCAAATTCTACCCTTGTGGCCTCCATACCCAACCAATGTCAAACTCATGTGACCTATGAAAGCGTATTTAAAGTTTTTGCAACATTTGCGTTAGGGTATATCAGTAACTTATATCTCTGAAACTTCATATGTTTAATCTTATTTCTTAGGAATGTCAAAATACACTAGCATGGCATGCTCTATATGTGGCTGTGACTGGAGATGTATTACCTTCCGTATGTTCATTCCAAAGTCTATCAACCAATGTCAAACTCATGTGGCCTATGAAAGCGCCGTTAAAATTTTGCGTTAGGGTATACCAGTCGGCACAGTCTGATCAGGATCTACGGTGTTCGCAATTTCATCAATAAAGCACACACCATGCTTCTAACAAAGCTATGGCTCGTTATAAAGCATCAGAAGTGTTATGTGTTATTTGATAGAGAGCTTAACTGGTAACAAATCCCATAAGCCCCATTTCTCCATGCACAGCCACATACACCACCCGCCTGCGTTAATCTTGCTAATATGTGTAATGATTGTGTTTATTACAAAATACTTGAATATTATGTTCGAAAGTAAGCAGCTTGATTGGCTGAGCCTAAGTTGTGCTACAGCTCTTCAGGCACATGCAATGAAACTGCTTAATTGGTTGGCCCTAGTTGATATAGTTACGGGAGTATTCTGCCCACAACTATAGTTGATATTGCCAAATAATTCCAGCACAAAAATATTTACACAATTCCCTAACATTTGATTGGCTCATAGCAAGTCTCTGTCCAAAATTGATATCCCAGTAAACTCCCACGCCGAACTACTTTCCGTAACCGTGAGGCGCAGTTAAAATAATTCTTAAGAAAACGGAAAATAAACACATTTTATTAATGAATTTATTTCAAATGCTGGAATTATAAAGGCCTCGTCCAGTATTCCCACGACTTTTCCAAGTTTATATCCCCGATAAATTCCACAAAAAGGCCATTCATTCCTATATTATGTTCAGTAACGTTGGCATTTTGGCAAGATTAACGCAGGCGGTGGTGTATACCCACGTTCCATGTTGCCGATTCAGGGCGAGACTGTCAGGATGAACGTCTCCACTGTGACGAGAACCCGTGCAGTAACCACATCTCCCTATGTAACGACAGACCGGGCGGATTCCAGTGTGTTTGTGTCCTCGGCTGGACCGGCGACATCTGTGACGAACAGGTCACCCCATGCACCAACAGTCCGTGTCGCCATAACGCCACGTGCGCCGTCGTCAGTGACTCGTACGAGTGCAACTGTACCGAGCAGTGGCAGGGCGCAACTTGCGAGACAGCGAAGCCGGAGGTGTGTGCAGAGAGACCCGGGGCCCGTTTCACTAACAAATCTTAGTTTGTTCATAAGTTCAAACTTAAGTTATAACTTATGATAAAAGTTATGACCGACTTAAGTCATTGCTTATTTGGTTTCACAACACAAACTTAAGACGGTCATAACAATTCCCGTCATAAGTTACAACTTAGTTTTTGTTTACAGCTTTAGTATGTGCCACGCGGGTTCGATTCCCGCTCGGGGCTTATATTTTTATGATGACTACTTTCCCTTTATGTGTTTTGACATCTAAAATAACGGATTTGCAAGCCTAATGTTGAATATTATTAATTTTTAAAAATAATCTCATGTAGAATATAAATTTTATCTCAATATTCCGAAGCCATTGAATACATGTGGATATATTTATTGCCAACTAGTGAACCTTATACTGTAATATAAAGTGGCATATGACATGAAACAGCAACAAAAATTAACAATGTTTTTATTTTTACATTCCAATAAAATGGTAGTTCGACCATTTTTTTAATTTTACTTATATTACCTCATTAACTCAGAAATCACGTTTCAGAGTCAGCAGAACACATGTACTATCGATTATTAATGGTATGCCCGGTCAGATATGGATGTATCTGATACAACTACCGAATGACATATTATATTTATTTGAACTGGACACGGGTAATTTGTTGATTACATGTAGAAATACATGCACTGTGTGAGTCAGTGTCACACATATAGGATTGCCCCTGAACATGTTGACCAGTATAGGATTGGATTAATGCGCACGTGCATTGAGCGGACGGGTCTAAAAGTTTTGTTAAATGCGTCAGGACTGTTTCTCCATCTAGTCTGAAAACAAGGTATCTCCTTATCAGAAACGAAACACAGGCTAACACTGTCCGCAAAAGTTATACTCCACTTTCTAGAACCACTTGATTTGCTAATGTATATCTCTCCAGTAACTGCCAGGAAACTACCAGTTGCGTAAAATCGCAATGCAGTCAACACTTGCAATGACACTGACAGACTGTGTGATCTCAGGGTTGACCTATAATGTCAGCATGTGCAATGTCGCATACTTGTAGAAAAAAATCACGAGACAGCCTGCATTTCGATATTTGGTCCTCGTTATCCATGAAGTCTAGGGGATTGGTTCGTCCTAAAGACTCGTTCCCGTCGTAAATTGCGCGCCTGGATTATAGCAAATGCAGCTGCCATCGTGTGTATGTTCTGTAAATAAAGAACAAACAACAGTCAGATAGTCAATCAGACGGATGGATGGACGGACGTTCATACATGACACACAATTAGGTGGTATAGGCGGGGCGGGGCGGGGCGGGGCGGGGGGGGCGGGGGTGGGGCGGGCGGGGCTGGGGCGGGGCAGGGAGGGAGGGCAGGGCAGGGAGGGAGGGCAGGGCACAATTTACGGGGCGGGCAGGGCGGGGCAGGGCAGGGCAGGGCAGGGCAGGGCAGGGCAGGGCAGGGCAGGGCAGGGCAGGGCAGGGCAGGGAGGGCAGGGAGGAGGGCAGGGCAGGGCGGGCAGGGCGGGGGGAGGCAGGGCGGGCGGGCGGGAGGGCAGGGCAGGGCGGGCAGGGCAGGGCAGCAGCCGACACCGTCCTACACCGACAGACACCGACACCGATTGACACTGATTGACACTGATAGACATCGACCGACACCGACCGTCACCAACCGACAGCGACCGACCGACCGACCGTCACACCTACACCGACCGTCACACCTACACCGACCGACCCCGATACCAACCAACCGACACACCTACACCGACCGACACCGACACCAACCGACCGACACTGACTGACACCGAACGTTCGAACCAACTGACCGACACCGACCGAGAGACCGACACCGACCGACACCGACAAACCTACACCGGCCGACACCGACCGACCGACCGGCTCATCTGGATCGACAGTGGTTGTAAATGTTGTCGATAACTGGGCATAACGAATACTGGTAACGAAATGACCTACATCACAAATAGCAATACACGGGTAACTAGCACAGGTGTGGCTATCTATATGTAAGCATATATGGTTTATATGGCAGATAATTGCTAAAATAGTACGTATGAAGTGAACATTTACCTGCTGTCAGTGAATTTTTTCTCCACCTCGGCTCACTCGGTTAGTCTGCTAAACTTCAGGCCGTTAGTCGACTTACGGGAAAAAACGCATTTCACGAACACGTTAGTCGACTAAGCTTAGCCTCCTCGTTAGTCGGCTAAACTTTCGGTTAGTCTACTAAGCAAAATAGCAGACGACGGAATTTATGGAACGCCAAATCTACATAAACTCAAATATATATTGCTAGCTCTAAATATTTCGAGCTAGCAATAAAACATTTCGAGCTATCTCCAATTCATTTCAAGAGGTCTTTAATTCATTTGGAGCTGGCTCTAAATCAATTAATGATATATCAAATTGATTTGTAGCGAGCATTTATAACTTTGATTTGGAGAGCTCTCTAAATCATTTGGAGCTATCTCTAAATTATTTGGAGAGCTCTCGAAATCATTTGGAGAGCTCTCGAATTCATTTGGAGATATCTCAAATTGATTTAGAGAGGGCATTATAAACTTGATTTGATGCTAGCTCCAAATACCACACCACGTGGGAACAGGAGTAAAACAACAATAAGCGATCCCTTCCCGCGCTTTTAAAATCTCTGTACGCATATGCACCGAGCCTATTAAAAACTTCGTAACCTTCAATATGGAGTGTATGGATGGAGTAAAAAAAAAATCGTTTAGCTTATTTCTTTTTCATTTATTCATGCTTTTAGGCATATTTATTTATTTATAGACCTCGGTCCATTACTTCAACCTGTGCTGTAAACATGCTCGACATACGTGTATTTACTACTACACGTGTGACAGGCGACTTCCGGTCTAGGTAAAGTCGCACTAAATTTGGGATGTCACGATTTACCCAAATCCACCCAAATCTTCATGTAATTACTATATTTGTTAATAAATAAAGCTATACACATTATAATAATGATGTTTAGACTGTACTTACATATAATATCTGTCATTAATTTGCTTATACCAGGGCCTTTTTTAATGTTTTGATGCAAAATGGAAATATTTGTACATGAATTAAAGGGAGAATACCGCGATTAACTTATGCTAGGAAGCCAAGGAATATAATGCACTTTATAATGGCTAAATGGGAATGATGATTTTTAATTGAAATACTCATAAAAACAGTAGAACCTCTCTAATGTTGACATCCAAGGAGACAGTGTGTGAAAACTGTTATGTCAACTAGTATAATTATATATTTATATACGGTAGTAATATATAATTTAAATATATAAACTATTAATATTTGAAAACTAATAATGCATTAATATGTATATGTGGCTGTGACTGGATAAATGGGGCTTATCGAAATTGTGACCAGTGTAGGTTCGGATTGAATAGATCCCTTCTGTAGCCTGGTAACGACCTACATTGCTTGTTCGAAGCATGACTGGGGGTTTCATTTATGGAATGACGAATGTTGCAGATGCTGATCAGACTGCGGATGCACATGCTGATCTGGATCTACACTGGTCGCAAAACTCATAAACCACATTTCTCCAGTCACAACCACATTGTGCGATATGCAATCATGGTCGATGATAACTTAAAGTTAGACAACTGAGACATAATTAATGAGTCTCGGTAGTCTCCCTTTATAATAATGCTATATTAATCGTTTTCCCGCAGAAATATGTGCTTTATTCTTACTATGTTTCGGTCAAAATGTGGTTATTATATAATATACTAATGATATATTGTAGAAAAAGTATATAATATAATCATAAATGTTATTTTTAATGAAGATTTGGGTATATTTGGGTAAATCGTGCTGCGTAATTCAATGCGTAATTCAATAATTCAGAGAGACATCGTTTTCATAGTTTCAAACTATTTAATGCTAGCTCCAAATAAGATATATATTGCTAGCTCTAAATGAATTAGAGACAGCTCGAAATGATTTCGAGAACTCTCCAAATGATTTCGAGAGCTCTGAAATGATTTAGAGATAGCTCCCAATGACTTAGAGAGCTCTCCAAATAAAAAGTTATATAATGCTCGCTACAAATGATTTCGAGCGCTCTCTAAATGATTTCGAGATATCATTAATTGATTTCGAGAGCACTCCAAATGATTTCGAGAGCTCTCCAAATGATTTAGAGATAGCTCCAAATGATTTAGAGAGCTCTCCAAATCAAAGTTATATAATGCTCGCTACAAATGATTTCGAGAGCTCTCTAAATTATTTCGAGATATCATAAATTGATTTCGAGAGCTCTCGAAATCATTTGGAGAGCTCTCCAAATATATTTCGAGATAGCTCCAAATCAAATGTTATATAATGCTCGCTCCAAATGATTTCGAGAGCTCTCCAAATGATTTCGAGATATCATTAATTGATTTCGAGAGCTCTCCAAATGATTTCGAGAGCTCTCCAAATATTTATTGCTAGCTCCAAATATTTGTTGCTAGCTCTGAATATTTAGAGCTAGCAATATATATTTGAGTTTATGTAGATTTGGCGTTCCATAGGAAGTCCAAGATGTCAGCCATTGCGCTTGTAGCTGTTTGATTTTCCCGCTTTCCGTTCGCGTCATCCGAATATACCGGAAGCAGAAGGGATTTCCCCGAGGATTCCCCGACCTTGACCTTCGAATGATGTTAGTCTACTAAGTTTAGTCGACTAACCATAGTCTGCTAACAAAATCGTTCGTGAAATGCAAACATGTCAAAAGGTTTAGTCGACTAACGGAGGTTCGTGAAATAGGCTACCTGAACAATGGGACACGTATAAATGTAGTGAACAACATATTCAGTATACACGTATGAATTGCATGAATCAGGTAGAGTGTTCACCATGTATTGAATAAATGAGACAGGGTGTTCACCATGTGGAATAGTGTTCACCATTCGGTAGAGTGTTCACCATGTATTGAATGAATGAGTGTTCACAATGTATTGAATTAATGAGGTAGAGTGTTCACCATGTGTTGAATGAATGAGGTAGCAATAGGGTGTTCACTATGAGGTAGAGGGTACACCATGTAATGAATTAATGCAGTAGAATGTTCACCATGAGGTGGAGTGTTCACCATGTATTGAATGAATGAGGTAGAGTGTTCATCATGAGGAAGAGTGTTCACCATTCGGTAAAGTGTTCACCATGTATTGAATGAATTAGTGTTCACCATGTATTGAATTAATGAGGTAGAGTGTTCACCATGCATTGAATGAATGAAGTAGCAATATAGTGTTAACTATGAGGTAGAGGGTACACCATGTAATGAATTAATGCAGTAGTGAGTTCACCAAGAGGTAGAGTGTTCACCATGTATTGAATGAATGATTTAGATTGTTCACTAAATAGTAAATGCATTCGGTATTCGTGTTCACAATGTATTGAATGAATGAGGTAGATTGTTCAGCAATCAGGATATAAGCACATTAGGCATAACGACCACAAAGTTATGGCAAGCATCATGTAACTGCGCACATTTGATTGTCTGTTTCAGGATCGATGGGTGACTCGGCACTGGTACATCATACCGATAGTGGTCATTGTCATATTTCTGACCATCGCCGGTATCATAGTCTATTGTATACTCAGGAGGCGAAGGTATGTACAGTGCAACCTCTCTAAACCGGAGACCATTCAATTAGACCACGCTGGGCTCTGCTCAACTCTTTCCATGCTGGGAAATTTGCGGGCCAGTTTAAAAATGGCAGACGACCATTCTTTGTTTCCTTTTATTTCTCCCTGTAAATATCATGAATATGTCTTTGAATTTCAGTTGAAAGTCCGGAAGACGCAATTATAATGAAATTTCAGGACATTTTTACAGATAAAAATATTCCATATTAAACTCATTATGCTTGCGACTCATTTCAAATTGCATGTATTTGTAAATCCTATAAAAAGCTTTCATCACATTGGAGGCGGAAATCAATATTGCAATAGTTGTCAATATTTAACAGCATTTGCCATTTAGAACTAGTAAGACCTTTAATAGCGGTTTTAGGAAAACATAGTAGATGCGATATCATATATGAATATAATTGTCTGTTACAGAACATGTATACGTTTAATTCATGCATGAAATGAACTGGTATCATTTGTGCTATTTCAGGCCTGCAATAATGAAGAAATCCGGATTTGACTATCACATATTGAAACAGGACGATATATAGGTGAAACCCGCGACCAGCGGCTATGCAGATTTTGTGATCTGCATGCAGTAGAGAGTGAAACTCACTTCATTCTACACTGTGAACTGTACACAGACATAATAACAAACCTTTTTAATTACCTAAATACAGCAGTTAACTTCACAACTCTAAGTGATACAGATAAACTTCGCTTTCTTATTCAGAACTGTGCTAGACAAATAAGCAAATATATTGTGAAAGCATATCTGAGACGCCGAAACATCATCTACAACTAAATCCTACAATCTGTGATCACAATAACCATCTTAAATCAATAATATCAAACCGAAAATGAGGCTACCATACAACAGGGCAACCAGTGTAGACCCGGATCAGCCAGCGTGCCAGTGCGGATTGGTCAGGGTATATATTTTAGGCCAACATATCGCATCGCATTGGTCTGGTGTGTATGTGTTATATTTATTGAGCAGTTTATTTTCTCATCAGACTGCGATGATCCGTATGCTGATAAGCATATACACTGTTCACAAATAAACCCTTAAATTGACAATATAAGTACATGTACACTATCACAAGTGAAAGTCGTCAAATGCTATGTGATTAACTCGGATGACACACATTTACTCACCAGTTATTATTCCACAATACCTCACTCAGCGACTGACGTATACACCTATTTATTTCCTTTGTGACCAGAGTAAATCCAGATTATGCTGATTAGTAACACGGCATGATTGAACTTTGCTCTGTTCAATCATACTAGCCAATTGACAGTTTAGCTTCGAATCGAACTGCGTATACACGCATATGGAATTTGTTTGATCAGCGTATGCACTGTTAGCCATCCAGTCAAACAATCATTACAATCTGCAGTATAATACATTACTCATGAATTGAAACAATCATATCCATGATAACTGGTGTGTTTCTTATGTACCATACTGAACATTTAGTAACAATTTTGTGGGAGATTTCCACCTCAAAAACATTATGACCAATACTGGTTTATTACAAAGCAGACAGGATCATGTTTGCAACCAGCAAAATACAAAGTCTGCAGTACGAATCCGTACCATACAATGTAAAATGAATGGTGTAGTCCCTAATCAGATTTCGTTGTATTTATTTGCTGAATATAACTGACATGAAAGTAAAAGTGAAATTTAGCCAAACCTAGAAGCAGGATCTACCTAATGAAATATAGAATTATTATGACACAGCAACAAGTAGTGTTTTCTCACGGACACGGAAATCGATTCTTCGCAAAAACAACAGAAGTATGTGCCGAACTCCCGAGACCACCAAATGCAGCTCATGAAGACACGTTTGCTGCGCCATATTTCACCACAATCCGTTGGGTATTAAGACAACTATCAAATAATACTTACTTTGGAGTGGGCGCGCTTTCAACACTTTCATTTCCAAACACCATTTACTATGCATGTGACAAGTAAGTAATTGCGATATTATCACAAAATACGAGCATTGTGTTGTGCTATGACGTTTGCAAAATTGCAATTAAGGACCCATTCTATACCTGATCATTCTTTGATTCAAAGATAATTGCTTCGTATATGCGATGGAATATATGTATAACATACCTCAATTTGTTTGAGTGTTTGACACGATTCATTAAGCATATCACGCTGGTCATTTAAGCAATTCACTGAGAGTTGTGACGCCACCTGTAATGTTGGGTAGTTTACTACCTTTGGTCATTAGTTAATTGGTGATTAAAATTCGTCAGTAAATTAATTAATTCTTTTTTCTTGAATTAAATTCAGCGTGTATTAATTATTCAATCTGATGGTGATTAATAATAAAAGCAACACATGTTTCATTATTCCTGGGGAGCAGTACCCCACACTGACTGACCATTACTAACAACATAATAAGATAAATATCAAATCATATCAAACATAATACAATCATAAAGTATATGCGGGGTGTGGCGAAATGCTGGCAATATATAACTTCAACGGGGAATGTCCGAATTACCCGAGTTCCAATACATTTGGCGGGTTCTTCTCCCGAGGCAGGCCCAGAGTGCACCCTAACGAACATATTGCCATGCCCGTAGGTCATATCCTAAGCATATACAAATTTGTATATGCACAATTAAGCCTATAATCAGCTAACAACTATTAACGTCCGGCCTCCAATGATGAGCACTCATGAAGTTAACAGCATTGCGCATTACAGTCTGCTCGTGATCAGGTCTAAAGTAGAGCAGTTACGAAATCTATAGCGTTATGAAATGTCCGGGCGGGTGGGCTTGACTGGTACTAACCCAAGGGATCTTTCAGGTAGGGAATGCCCAATCGGGGACCCCCGCTGGGAAACGAACGATCCGGTCTGCTCACCACCGGACACATAGTGCTCTATCTATTAAATTATAAAGTAGTGACTGCTTACATGCGGGGGCCGGTATTTTAGCGGGTGGGGATAACCATACATGAAATCTGCACAAATCATTTACCATATTTTATTTGCATCTTCCTAAATCTACTTTTAATAATAAAGACCAATAACAGTGGCCAACCACAGACAATATTGACAGGGCAACACGACTCGTAGACGTAAACGACATGACCAGTGACAACTTACAAATGACCCCGATACTGACTGGGGGGGACCCATTTTGTCACTAACCATGCATGTCCATCTCCCGTCACTTTACAGAACAATGGAACGCCGTGATGCCGAGGGGTCTTTGAGGTGGTACGTATATATATGTGTATGTGTGTATGTATGTATGTATGTGTATGTATATGTGTATATATATGTATATATATGTATATATGTATATATATGCGTGTGTGTGTGTGTGTGTGTGTGTATATATATATATATATATGTATGTGTGTGTGTGTGTGGATGTGTGTATGCATATATATATATGTATGTGTGTATATGTGTGTATGGGTATATATGTGTGTGTACATATGTATATGTGTATGTACGTCTGTGTGTGCCTGCGTGCGTGAGTGTGTGTGCGTGCGTGCGTGCGTGCGTGCGTGCGTGCGTGCGTGCGTGTGTGTGTGTGTGTGTGATTGATTGATTGAATGGGGGCTGGGCTAAGTGATGTGGTGTGTGGTTGGCGGGTGTATGGATGGGTTGATGTGGTCCACTAATTCAATGGAATTGGGCTAAGTGATTGAGTGAGTCAGTGGGGTGAGGTAGTCAGCTGGTTGAGAGTAGTTGTGCAAAATCGCCTCCTTTTGAGTTGTTTTTTTTTTAGCTTTACTACAGGGACTCCGGAGCTACCGGGGAAACTGGAGGTTTCCTCCACCAGGAGTAATTGCTTTTTATGTCGAAATTGACAATCTGCATTACTCCAATATAGACAAAAATAAAACGATTTAATGTGTATTAGTCTATTTCGGCCAAAATCTGACGGTGTGGTAGGTGACTCAAAACTAAACTAAATAAAATTAATAATAAATGCTAGTAAATAACAAAGACAAATATATATATAAAACCCAATTAACAACCCAAAATCAGCAACCACGGTTATCATGATAGGTTAATATAGCATTCTGATACAGCACACTAACATAGGGTGAGGGTGACACGTCAAATACCATACCGTCAGAAATCACTTTCTTCTTCTCTTCTCTTCTCTTCTCTTCTCGATGGTGATGAGGTAGGATTGGGACTAAATGTGACAATAAGTTAATTACGTAGAGCACACTTGCTAGACATTAGTGACTCAGATAGTATACTCGCCACTTAATTTCATTTGACCAGTCCGTGTGCCACTCAAAACGCACAAATCACGTAAACTAGTATGGGTTCCCCTCAATCATCTATAATCGATACCCAGCCATACTATATCACACACATATAAGCTGATGGGTGCTATAGGAGGCCTCAAATTATAGGTTACCATACCTGCATAGATTCTCCTAAATTTGACGCACATTCTTGGAGCCTGAATTATAAATGCAACATTTATCAAAATTCGGAAATATAAACCAGACTGACGACCATCGGCCTGCTTCTTTACTGGGCTATATATCCCGGGTATGGAAGGTGTTCGAGCCAATTCCCACCCTTAAATATGAGCCGAATGAATGAATTATTCCTGTGTTTACTCGTGATGTGATGGGTAACATGATTTGATATTTTTTTGCGAAAATATTTGACCATGTCACTTCCTCGATATCTCGAACCTAGTCCTATCTCGACTAAAATACGACCTCCCTTCGACTTCGAGATACTGGTGCTCGACTGTATATGTGAATACTGCCTCGTTACGGTATCCTATACGGCACATGGAGTGGCAAAGTAGGTCATCTTTGTGTGTTCAAGCCATTAGCCAGTTTCACCTCTTCTGGCGTTTGTCAAGAATATACATATATTCCATCACATTTACAAATCAGATATTTTTTGACAAAAGGATGATCGCGTATTGAATGTCTGCTTAACTAAGTCTAAGGTACTTATATCTACAGGGCTAGCCATTTCATAACACTTTTCCTAACATATTTCCACACCGAACGCATTTATTATCCCCTCGTCGATAGACAAGAGTATATATATAGCGTTAGACCATGTACATACGTACCAGTGTGTGTACGTACGTACATTAGTAACACCTTCCATTTCTTATTAACTTATGAAGAACTAGATCGATTTTAATAATTCTTGGCCACACTTTGTGGCTAGGGATGATGTTTTGTTTAGCAAACACACCAAGTCTGAACAACAATGTCACTGAGGACTTATGTTTATTTTATTATCAAGGCTGCCAGCGAGGGGATTTGCATAGTGATAACGAGCCCTTCTTTTCGAAGTTATGCCTCTTTGTAAATTATGTCTACCTTGAGCGTTTATTTTCTTACTTAACCCTTACAATGCTGAATTAGATTGTGTGGTCTGCTGTTTATGTTTTATTTGTCACTATGCTAATGAACAACAATGGAAATGATTCTAAAGTGTTGTCAAACCATATTTTTACTGAGAAAGAATGCAAAATTTGAAACAACAGCAGACGACATTTTCGGTTCCCGCCTTTTAAGGGTTAATGTCTCCTGTCTGTGGTGAAACTTCATGTCTTCCATCACTCGTATTTACCTATGCTTAAAAATGCTTCAGGATCACCCTAGCTCAACCATTGTCCAGGACGAATGGCATATCAGTAGCCTATTTCACCAACATTGCAAAGTATACTTTTCTAGCAAAGTATACTTTGAGGGAGTAATCATTTATTTTTCCTGAAATGCATTATTTCATATAGAACTAACCACTGCATATATTTGATGATTAAAAGTATGCAGAATTATTATACTGAATTTATTACATTATCACAGCCAAAATGGCTGTGATAATGTAATAAGTTCAGTATAATAAATATTAATAAATTTATCCTAAAATTGAAAATTTCTCCCTAAAAGTATACTTTACTAGAAAAGTATACTTTGCAATGTTGGTGAAATAGGCTACTGGACCTTAGCTACATTGATTTTCCCTCGAGGCACTTAAATAATATGTTTTGCTACATAGTTATGCAGTGTTGCCTCGGTGTTTTGACTGTACGCTTCTCGTTCTCTGTCTACGGCATTTTTCGTTCTCTGTCTCTATGGGCAATCATTTATTGTCGAGCCTGCTTGCGGAAAGCGAGACATAGTGATCACAATGACGTCCGGATGTCCGTGCGTCCGTCCGTCCGAAATCTGCGTTAACGTTTTTAAATACCTTATATCTCTGCAGTCCTAAGTCACATTGACTTAAAACTTCATATACTTATTAGTCATCATCCATATATTCATTCTGTGTCCCACTCATGCGGCCCCTGTGCCCCTATGTCAAGGTCAAATGACTTACAAGTTTGCGTTAAAGTTTCTGTCAAAATTTGCGTTAACATTTTCACATACGTACTATCTCTGTAACCGTAAGTCTGATTTTTGCTTGAAACTGTGTATGCTTATTGGGCATCAAACTTCAAATAAATACACTCCGAGACCATCAAATTCCTCGGCGGACTCGACATGCGGGCCGCTGCCATCCTCGTCATTGCAATGCAGCTTTAAAAAGTATCATATTTATTTTGTAAATGACACTGGTAGTTGAGGGGCACATGTGGAAATTATGCACGTTCTTAAGTGTCAACTTCCAACCTCTTTTATGGAAAACAGGTTGATTGTTAAAATCACTATTGGTGAAAAAAATGCCACAATGTTTCACTGTCAACTGTAAGTATACATAGTTTAACACTTGTGAAAGTAAAATATGTCGCTTATCTGGGATCCTGCCATCCAATATTTTAACTACATATCATTTAACTACATATCATTTAACTACATATATATCATTTAGCTACATATCATTTAACTACATATCATTGTACCATGACACAACCGACCCATCAATGTCACTGGTGCTGCACTCCACGCCGGTGTAAAATGTTTCACGTCGATTCCTGACACAAATTCCCATTCAGACAATACATATACTGCATAAACACATTTTTGTCTATAGTCTGTTTCACGAAATTTGAGCTGCCCAAATTTTACGGCTATATAGACAATTAAAAAACAATACTATTTTCGATAATATTAAATTAAAGGAAAATTTAAGAATGAGCCTTCTTTTTATTTCGTGAAATTCGGTCAAATATTGATTTTACTACGAAAAATTGATTTGTCTATGGGAATTTAACATGGGGGAAAAAGTGGTAAGGAAGTGTGGGAGGAGTAAAAAAACGAAAAAATTTGGAAATTGATTCCGAAACCCGACTAGATAGCTTGGATATGATCTAACTAAGAAAACAAAAGTTAAATTTTAAAAATCTGTCCAGTATTTCTGAAATTCAAAAAAAAATCCCCATGTTAAATCCCCATAGACATCTTCACTACTCCGTGAAGATGTCTATGGGGATTTAACATGGGGAAAAAAAATTCGCAATAAAATCAATATTTGACCAAATTTCACGAAATAAAAAGACGGGTCATTCTTAAATTTTAATAACATTTAATATTATCGAAAAAAATATTGTTTTCGAATTCTTTATATGGGCGTAAAATTTGGGCAGCTTTCGTGAAACAGACAGTAGTAACCATCGCAAGAAATTCGCGCTGGTTAAGAGACAAACAATGTGTTGATGCGATAACTCTTAAGTATAGCTGAGTGGTATCTCATCAGGAAACCGTTTCAATTTTCGACGTGAAACATTTTACGTCGGTGCAGAGTACAGCATCAGATATTGTCTGTTAATGCCTCTCCATGAAATCACTTCCATTCACACATGCATGAGACGCCAGTGAGAGAAACATTTGCGAACAGTGTAGCCCCAGATCAGCCCGCGTCTGATCTGGGGCTACGCTGTTCGCCATACAGACTTAATTGAGAAAACAAAAGGATTAGATCGTCATCTAACAACGTGAAGATGGAAGATAATTGTTTCGGAGTACATACCTATACTTACACCAGTCCAGTCTTTAACCCTTTCACCCCTAAGTAACTGGAATTGCCTGCGATATGTTAATTTTACAACCAATCCAATCATCGCAAAATGATTTTCAGACTATTCCATTTATAAATAGGGGGTATTTGTTGTTCTCAAAAATATGAAAATTACTTTCAAACAGTGCAGATCCTGATGAGACGGCTCGTTACGAGCTGGCTCATCTGGATCTGCACTGTTTGCATAAACCGATATAGCGGCCTTTCGGGTTCAAAGGGTTAAGAGTTTTGATGAAGTGGTATTTTCAAATTTGCGATTGAAATAGATTTTTATTTACTTCCTGCTTCATGTTCAGGTGAAAGAAATTTGCTAATGCACACTGGGTGAGTTTGTAATAGTTTTGTCTCGTATTGTTATAGACCCACAAACAAAGTATAGGGTATATATGAGTCAGCTTGTATGTCGGTCGGCCTGTTGGATAATTTTGTTTCCGCTCTATATTTTCTAAACGGATAATGGATTTTCAAATAAGAGTAGATTTTCTTGCAAGCGACACATTTTTAGGTGTGTGAATTAACATGACAATATGACAACAATCCAAGTGATTTACAATTTATGTTTGCCATGATGAGAAGATGTGTCGCGTTCAACATCCACATGTCTACGCCCAAGGTCAAGGTCACTTAGAGGTCAAGGTCAAATTTTGCTTCCGCTCTATATCTTCTAAACCGATAATGGATTTTCAAATAATGTGCCACAAATGTTTGCCATGATGAAACGATATGTCGCGTTCAATACTCAATGACTACATACAAGGCCACTTAGAGGTCAAAGGTAAACAAATAATTCTATTCTATATCTTCTAAACAGACGAATGGATTTTAAAATAAATTGCCACAAATGTTTGCTATGATGAGACGATTTGTCATGTTAAATACCACGTGTCTACATCCAAGGTCAAGGTCACTTAGAGTGGGTGGCAATGGGAGCATGCGATGGGTAATTTAACGATTGGGGTTCATCCTTAGAAAGTCATTTAAGAGGTCGAAGGTTAAATCTTCTAAACCGAGGAATGGATTTTCAAATTACTTGTCACAATATGTTTGCCATGATGAGATGTGTCGCATGTAATACCCACGTGCCTAGTCCAAGGTCACTGTCACACTGAAAGGTCAAAGGCAAAACTTGGCATGAAATTTTGATTCCGACCTTTGAAAATATTTCTGATATTAAATCTAGTGATGTTTGTGGGGGTATTTTGATCACTCCTGGGATAGTTCTACTTGCCTGTAGTCTCAATGAGATATAGTGAAGTAAGAATGTGAACATTAAGCGGATTACAGCTTAAGTTTATTGCGAAAAAATTGAGTCTTATTCTGAAAATATTTACCGCTAACTGCAGAGTAGTGATACAGAGCAACAGATTGTGTATAAAGCACAAAGCACCTTTTCTCAACTGGCAGCCCAAAAATGCAATGCATATCATCACTCATAATTCGTCACCCTTACCTTGTTACTCATACTCATATCTCATGCATAACTTGTTGCTCATCACGGTTCATATCACTTCATCATATACGCTGGCTTCATTCAGCCAAGTTTAGTTGCGGAAATATAACATTGTTTTGTACTCTCAATTTGTTTGTATCAGAGCTACATCGTTATATAATACTTTTAATTTACATGGATATAGCACATTTCCTATGTGTTTAGGGGCGGTTGCTTGAGACCATGCAACCTTTAAATTTAGTGTTGGGATTCATCCTTACCGGAATCCCGATATCCCTGGTTTGGGTCTCAGGTACATTTTATGGTTGGCTTTCTTGTTACTTGAGAATTGAATCCGGTTATAACCGGTTATAACCATTATAAAAGTAGTATATTATTATTTCTTCACCGCCTTCTGTTTATGTCCATAACTCACAAATTTGAATATTTTCATGATCATTCACACAGGCGTACACTTTTACATAGATGTTGATATTTTGTACTTTTGGTATTATACCCCTATGTACAATATTCACCTTGTTGATTTAACCTTCACAATGCTGAATTAACCTTTGTGTTTATTTCCCATTTTTCTCGTCAAACATATGGTTTAACCGCACTTTAGAATCATTTCCATTGGAAATGATTCTAAAGTGCTGCCAAACCATATCTTTATTAAAGGTACATGCCCACTCAGTAGGCACAAGATGTTCTTTATAGGAATTAAATAAGTGTATAACTGTGTCACTATTCCACCAGTTCTGAAAATTACGAGTACCCGCTATACAGATGTAATCATTTAGAAATATTTATTTTACTGATAGTGACTCGCGGTGGCATCAGGCTATTTTCATATGCAAATGAGGCATGATATGTTTTAATTAGTTATACTAATTAAATGCATCATCTGAAAAAATAATATTTTCGACATATTATAAAGTATGATTATTGAGCATCAAAAAAATAAATAAAGAGAATAAAAAGTAATGTCTGTTAACATTTTAAGGAAACACGGTTATCACCCATGATATCAGTGTGGAAATTTACGTCTGATATAAAATGTGTAATAATGCCAATCAGTACGTGGAATAATGTAGTTACCTGGGAGTTGAATTGGGTTATTGCCCATTATAAAAGTAGTAAGATTATTATTGATCCTACTGCTTTTGGGAGGGGCCAAGTGATTATGGTGTGGCGAGGACCTGGCATCAGATCAGGATTATTCTGATTTCAGGGCTGAATATACAGTTCTGTCATTGTAAATAGTCAGTTCTGATTTTGGGATTTCCCCCCCATTTGTACATGTTTTGAACATGTACATGTACTTGTACAGGTAATATATGGGATTTAGTACTAAACCCATTGACCCGGCCTTAAATGTCCTTAGCTGTTGATAGGCCGTTAAACCCCAAGAAACAAACAAAACAAACAAACGTGGGGTAATGGTGAATGAATGTGTATTTATGATGTAACTGATAAAAAGAACACTTTGTGCCTACTGAGTGGGCATGTACCTTTAAGTAAGAAGACAAAAGTAAAACAAAGGCATATGTCTAGTTTTGTTTCCCGCACCCTCAGGGTTAAGTCCATAAATTGTAAATCACTTGGATTGTTGTCATATTGTCATGTTAATTTACACACCTAAAAATGTGTCGCTTGCAAGAAAATCTACTCTTAATTTTGTACTCTTCGAATTTATTTCTGAATTATTAGTTTGTGTTTCTTTTATAAAACTAATATGTTTTTCAGGGGTGTGGAAAGAATTACTGGGGCCCGTTTCACTAAACTTCGTACGACTAAAATATTCGTAAGTGCAAATATAGGATCGTCTGGGATCGTCTGGGAATATCAATTGATGGATTTACATTTATTCAGCATAGGCTGCATATGCCTATGCTCAATAAAGGTAAATCCAATACTTGTTTACAAGAAAATATTGTTAAAAAGTCAAATTTACAGACTATCATACTTTTGCACTTAAGAACATTTTAGTCTTACAAACTTTAGTGAAACGGCCCCCTGGTACCTGTACTGTACATATTACTGAGTGAAATTAGTATATGAAATATGGATGTATAGGTCCACTGTTTTAAGTTTGTGTGTTGTTATTACAAGTTGTATTGTCAACGCTGGGACGTCAACATGTGCTATTTGTTTTTTATATCGTTGGCGTCACTTGGTGTTTATACGTGTCCTTGTTTGAAAGTTGTGTACATATGGGCTACAAATACATATCAAAACAATATATATGGAAAACTGGACAGCCGAAAGACTAAGACCGTTGACTATGGGACTGTTAGTTGTGTGTAGTCCCATCTGTAGCCGATTTCATCAACATTGCAAAGTATACTTTAGTAGCAAAGTATACTTTGAGGGAGAAATTTTAAATTTTATGATAAATTTATTCATTTTTATTATACTGAATTTATTACATTATCACAGCCATTATGGCTGTGATAATGTAATAAATTCAGTACAATAATTCTGCATACTTTTAATCATCAAATATATGCAGTCGTTAGTTCTATATGAAATAATGCATTTCAGGAAAAATAAATGATTTCTCCCTCAAAGTATACTTTGCTAGAAAAGTATGCTTTGCAATTTTGATGAAATAGGCTACTGATCAATTGCATATTAGTTTCGCATAAAGGAGAACACATTTATGGTCACAATATTCTTCAGAATGCCGTTTAGATGTAAAAGAATACTGTTATATTGATGTTAATTTCAATGTGCCCATTAAACTATATTTTAAAACTTGTGATATACATTTTATTCCACACCAAATCATGGGTGGCTGGTCGGGAGCCTGTGAAGGTAAATTTAACGATGGGGTTCACATCATTACCAGAATCCCGATATCCCTGGTTTGGCCCTCAGGTATATTTTACTCTTTCTCGTTACTTTAGAATTGAATCCAGTTATACCCATTATAAAAGTAGTAAGATTAGTGATAATCCTATAGATTATTATCAGGGAGTGGGGCTAAATGAGTCTGGTGTGGTGAGGACCTGGCACCATATGTTATTCTAACTTCAGGGCTGAATATATGTTTTTCTGTAAATATGCAGTTCAGATTTTGGGATTTTCTCAGTTGATATATGGGATTTGATTCCGTTAACCCGGCCTAAAATGACCTAAAATGATCTTAGCCGTTTAAATATGCATTCACATGAAGTATATAAGAAACAAATATGTTCTATTCAAATATAAATCAAATGCCAAAATGCCTGGGCGAAAATGTCATAAGTATGATGTCTCAAATTCTAGTTATATTTGTGTGTGTGATGACTAGTTAGTGAGTGTATACATGTATATATATATTGTTTTCACATATTTCTATAGAAAACCTAATGCGAGACATTACAATAGTAAATGCACATTTTAGTACATTTACTAGCAATACATTTTATACCTGATGTAACTTGCTTTAGCCGTTAATCATTTACCCCCTATTTATGCCCCCTATGCGATAGCAAAGGCGCATATTGCGTTGCTCTTGAGGTTTCGTACGTCCGTTCTGCCGTTCGTACGTCCGTCCGTGTACATTTACGTCGAAAAGTCAAAACGTTTGTAAGAGTTTCTCCAGTTATAGTCTAGTATGCCACGGCCCACCAATGAACAAGCTGTTCCGTGTTGTTTCGTTGTAGGAACTTCAAGTCACTCCCCTGGATGTAAACACTAAGAGTGATTTGAAAATGGACGGGTAGCCATTTTCAAAACGCTCACCTTTGATACACTGAGGGGAGTATTTTGAAAATAACTAGTTGACCTTGACCTACTTTTCTCGAAAGATAGGCCATGTCCGTCAAAACTTGGATGTACGTCCAAATGTCATATGTCTCCCGATACGCTAGTTGGATGTTCGCCAAACTTCACAAGTAGGTTCCTTACATTCATACCTAACCACCCAGGGTCATTCTGCCTTGTCGCACAGAGGTGGTTAATGGCATTATAAAGGTTTGTCTCCACTCAAAACGGACTATTATATGCCACTCTCAGACTGTGTAAATGAACAAGCTGTTCCGTGTTGGTTCGTTGTAGGAACTTCAAGACACTCCCCTCGATGTAAATACTAAGAGTGTTTTGCAAATGGACAGGTAGCCATTTTCAAAACACTCGCCTAAAATATACTGAGCGATGGAAATGGTTTTATCCCGTCAACACAGTGTGTATGTACCGTGAAACACAGTGCCGTGAAACATTTTTGATATCCAGTCAATACTATTTTTGCATTTTAAAGCCATTTTTAGGTGTTGACGGGATAAATAGAATAGTAGGTTAGTGCCATGAATGGGAAAAAATATCTGGCGCGGCACGGAAACGGGATGTGCTCGGCAGAGCCTCGCCCATCCCGTTTCCTGAGCCGTGCCAGATATTTTTTCCCATTCACGGCACTAACCTACTATTCTCTATATGTAACCAGGGTCTACGGGGTGGATTGTAAATGTAAATGGATGTAATGTGTGATTTTCAAAAGATTAATATGAAACGAGGCTTAACCTATGAACGGAAATGACTGACGCGCTAGTGTGTGTCGGTAGGGTGGGGTATCAGTATTGTTTTGTCTTGCTCCCCTTCGCCACTTGTATATAACATATGGCTGCTCTACTTATGTTAATAGTCGTTTGATTGTAGCAATGGCGCCTGACACCAGTAGCCGATTTCATCAAAATTGCAAAGTATACTTATCTAGCAAAGTATACTTTGAGGGAGTAATCATTTATTTTCCCCGAAATGCATTATTTCATATGGAACTAACGACTGCATAGATTTGAGGATTAAAAGTATGCAGAATTATTATATACTGAATGTATTACATTATCACAGCCAAAATGTCTGTGATAATGTTATACATTCAGTATAATACAAAATAATAAAATTTATCCCTCAAAGTATACTTTGCTAGATAAGTATAATTTTGCAATGTTGATGAAATCAGCTACAGATATTGATCTGATAGATGCAGGGAATACTATGTTTCAGTCACACACAAATGCAGTGACATGCCTGTGTTATTAACTAATATATGGCCATGTTTACTTGTTTGTTAAGAAACCCTGTCGTATTCTCCTGTTACACGATTTCTCATCTCTAATAATGGTTGTGGAATTTCCATCTTTCTAAAACTTGCCCATATCCGAAAAAAAATATAGTTTCATTTATTATTCACCGATTTGACTAGAGAGTGCGTATATTTGGATATCCCTTCGCGTTTTTTTAGCAAGGTGCCTGGTTTGTGTCAAATGGAAAGTGGGCCGTTTCACTAAACTTCGTACCATTCAAATGTTTGCAAGTGCAAAATTATGATAGTATGTAAATGTCACATTAACACTGTTTTCTTGTAAACAATTATTGGATTTACATTTAAGTAGCATAGCGTATGCTCAATAAATGTAAATCCATGAATTGAAAAGTCCAGACGATCCTAAATGTGCACTTACGAACATTTTAATCATACAAAGTTTAGTGAAATGGCCCCCTGGTCTTCCGTCTGTGTTCGGAAAATGTTTCCTGTGTCGGCTGTTTCTGATTTGCAGTGGCATTTGTAGTGATGTTGGTAAACCACATGAAATGGAAAAATCTGCCGACTCTCTATGTTTATTTGACATTTCAAATTTTGAGGCACATTCCACCACAAAAACTCGACAATATCGATGGGCCGTGAATTAGCACAAAACATTCCGAACGATCGGAGATTGTTTGCCACCCACCCCATGTTGGGTCAATTGCATGTGAATCAAATTGTTATTATCTTTTCAATACAATACATACCTTTTCATTCTCTTTGTGACTCTTACTCGTCAGATATTTGTATTGACCTAAGAACAAGGAAGTCATCTCATTGGTTGAACATAATATAAGTTTAAGTAAGGCCAATCAATTTGTCGATTTTTTGTGGAGTTGAATGCGTCACAAATTTTGAGCTGTATCGCAAATACACGGTACATTTTTGACAAAGTAAGGGCCAACATATCGATGAATAATGCCTTTGTAGGCCATAAGTAGAACACCCCCAACGGATGCTAATAGAATACCGTTTTTGATAACTTATTTCAAATGCCAGATGTTTCAGCTCGATGTGAACCTCCTAACTATATATAAACGTAGGGAGTTGTCAGTTTTGTTTTTGTCACATGTTAGGTTAACTGATCAAAGGCCACATATGCACAAACAACATTGAAACACATCGTCCACTAGACCACTACAGACAGTGTGCATCCAGCGGTTGGTTATCTTATATTTCAGGGTAGGAATTGGCTCGTAGACCTTTCCAAACCCAGGCATATGAGCCCAGGAAATGTGTCAAGCCAATGGCTGTTGGCCAGTTTTCCTTTCAGAATTTAGTATTGGTTGCATTGCAGTCTAAATGTGTGCTTTAAATTAAGGAGGATGAGACGGTTAATTTATCCTACCGCACTGTGTCGGTATGTCAGACTCAGTTAAGGGCTGAGTATCAGTGCATATGCTATATAGAAACTCAGCCGTGGGTGGAAGGTGGGTGCAAACGATGGGTAATTTAACGACCGGGGTTCATCCTTACCGGAATTCCGACTGGAGACCTGGTTTGGCCCTCACATACGTCTTTGGCATTTTGTATGTGACAATTGAATCTGGTTATACCCCTTATGTGAGTTACGATTATTCGTAATCCTATTTTAGGGGAAGGGGCCAAGTGACTTTGGTGTGGTATGGACCTGCCACCAGGTCAGGTTATTCTAATTTCAGGGCTGAATATATTTGTTTCTTGATGTAAATATTCAGTTCTGATTTTGGAATTTTCCCCCCAATGCAGCAGGTTAAAATGGGATTGAACCCGTTTGCCCGGCCTTACATGACCTTAGCTGTTGATATGCCGTTAAACACCAATAAACAAAACAAACAAACAAATGGAAACTCAGCCGTAATGGGGTTATCATATATAATGATGTTATTTGAGGGTTGGTCAGGGCAAATCAGATCAAGCAGGGAAGCATCCATATGGCGTTGGATTATGTAAGACATGATATGTTTTGGGGCCCAGCTACGGTCGTTATATACGAAATGCTATTATTTGAATTTACTTGCGGCAACATCTGTTGTTATTTGGTTAGATGACAATTTGTTACACTATTTTTGAAGACGGGAGAAAAAGAGTTAATACACGGCGTAACCTGAGGATTTCTGTAGTAGGTCTTTTTGGTAATTCGCGTTGTGCATTTATTTTTCGGGACCTACTCTGATGATGTTAAATAACGTTATCTCAAATGGTATTAAGAATGACGACAGGAATAAGTGAAAATATATATAACTTTATATCAATATAAGGACAAAATAGCACTGTATAGAGAAGTTACAGATATGGCTCGAGACAGTTGTAGTATAATAACAGGAAGATACAAAAATTAGACAGTTACGTTTTCAAATTATACAAACAGTCACAATCTTAGACAATACTGATTACAAATTAGACGCTCACAAAATTAGACAATAATGGTTACATTCTAATGGTATACAGAGAGGTGAGAATCTACTTAAAGACTTGGGTGTTTGGTATACTATTGTTCCACGTTTTGTTGCTGACAAACTTTTGGCTATTAAACACATTAAATCTCAGAAATATCTAAAGTTAAGTAGTTTTTCATCAATAATAAAAAAGACGCCCTCCCCCAAAAAAATTGTTTAACGAAATTCCATTTAATAAACGATTTTACTATGGGAATTTAACATAGGGGCTAAAAATAGATTGTTTATAGATGTTGTGGACTGATTTTCAAAGGTAGGGTTTGTTTTCTTAGTTACATCATTTCCAAACTATCTAGCCAGGTTTCGGAGTCAATTTACAATTATTTTTTTCGACCCTCCTTGTCTCTCTTTACCTCCATTTCTTGGGAGGGTGACTTTTTGTCGAGCCCGCTTGCGGAAAGCGAGACATAGTGATCACAATGACGTCCGGGTGTCCGTGCGTCCGTGCGTCCGGGCCAACATCGGGGGTTTAGGAGCTTAGGGTAAGGGTTAGTAACAAAGGATTCCTTTGTTATAGTCGGTAAGCTCCTAATTCCATTGATCTTTAGGAGTCCGTGCGTCCGTGCGTCCGTCCGTCAATCCGTCAGTCCGTGCGTGCGTCCATCCGGGCACACGAATTGGCAGTTACGTGACTATGTCACATAGGGATGGACTTGTTAAAGGTTAGGGTTAGTAACATAACTAATAGAAAAAACTAACGAATAATTTATTTATGTGACACTTATTCCGTTTATGTGACACCTTTTTAAAGAACAAATGGTCACATAAGTATCCATTCGCGAGAACGTCCGTGCGTGCGTCCGTCCATCCGAAATATGCCTTAAAGTTTTTAAAAATACCATCAAATGCCTAGGCGGGTTCGACATGCGGGCCACGGCCATCTGGTATGCATGTATGTATCACATCATTTCAAATTGCGGCTATAACAGTTTATATAGGACATGTTCTGCTCATACAAATATTAGAATAACATTATTTGGACATATTTTTCTCAGTTACTTCTGCATAAAGAAAAGTAATAGCATACCATAAGTTTCTAACTATTTGTTTTCTTTCTTACATGTATGAAATCAGTAGACTGGTTTAATTTATACCATATTAAATCGCATACGGTCCTCTATATAACATACTAACTGAAAAAGTATACTTTAACGGAGAACTTTTCAATTTAAGGATAAATTTATTAATTTGTATTGTACTGAATTTATTACATTATCGCAGCCATTTTGTAAATTAACTACATGATCTGGAAAAGTTATTTAAACCATTACATCACAACATCCTTGAATGTATGTTTAACTAGCTAGGTTTTCATTTCTGTATATGGGGTGAATATTTTTTAATGATTTGAAAAAACAAACTTAAGTTCAAACTGTAGAATTGTAAAAGGGATTACAAAAACTTCCTGCAAAAGGTCAACATATCAAAGGTACGTTATGTTTTAATTGTATTTACTTTAACAATTAATGTTACACACTAGGTACATCGTAGCAGCAGTGTTGTGCCAGATCATGTGTGTATTGAATGTAATTGAAATTTGATCAGATGCTGGACGTGTTACTTAATGAAGTCATAATGGCTAGAGTACTGAACATCATTTGTGGTTGTGACTGGAGGATTATGGGTTTCAGCGACCAGTGTAGATCCAGATCAGCCTGTGCATCCGCTTCTAACAAAGAATATATAGCATTACAAGCCTACAGAAGTGTGCTATTTGATTATGAACTACCCTGGTCAGTAGTATATAGGGAGTCAAAATGATACCACCTAACGGTGGTATCATTTCTCCACCCTATATACTACTCCACCACTCCCCGAAAAATCAAAAATTGGTTAACGAGGAAATTGTCTCCCACCAACCACGAAAAATCCAAAATTGGTGTCATAAATACATCATGTTGTTTTCACGTCCAATTGAACAGATAAATTTAATAGGTTATAATAAAATATTATAACAAAATGAATAATAAAATACACAACGAATTGGACGTTTGTAATGACTTGGATGAAGCATTTTACGCTGTTGTTTCTACAGTATTAAAACACGGTAAAATGACAATACTATGTGGTATCGAATACATGAAATATCAGCGTAATTTTATTACGCTGCGATAAAAACGTTGCATTTACAATATTAAACCGGCAATTATGTCGCCGGTATAAGTATCAAATTTATGTAATGAAGCGACTAAATAGGATCGGAGAAACACTACCGAAACATTATCAAACTAATTTTATAAAACAGTTTAAAATCAAAGATTCGTTGACGGATATGCGTTTCTACGATATCACTTTTAACGAAGAAATTGGAAAATTATTAGAAGAAATTAGAAAATTATTGAACAGAACTAATTTATGTTATAATCACACCAAGCAGACGACAATGTTCCAATTACACGTGTTATGAACATGTAAATTAGGTGTCCTACCTTACACGTATATTAAGTGTCCATTTTATAGAGAGATTACACGATTACGTCTTCCAGGATGAAACATAAACACACTGTAATAGTATAGAGGTGGTATCATTTGACTCCCTCTATACTACTGTAATATATACTACACACACGTGGGTGTATTACACAACCCGCTATCGATATTCCGGAAGTATTTCTTACATTCTTATTGGTTGTCATGTTTTTTATTTTTCTAATTTTACTTTTTAATAATTTAGAACGTTATAACCTATATTATTAAATAAAAAATGAACTTGTTATATAAAACAAATAAAAATAAACGAGTAAACTATTTGGTATTGCACAACACGGTTTTAGCTTAATATATGTAAAATTAAACAACAATAATTTGTCTGGGGGGACGCCCCTGGATAAAAATGAGCGCTCAGTGCTTCCGTGCAGACACTTCCAAGGTTGCCTAGAATTTCGTGACACTGATTCCTAGATCAGCTGATAGATGGGGGTGTACTGTACGGGTAGCTATTACACCCGGCTAGCCATGAGATGAGAAAGAGAGAAAGAAGAACAAAAAAAGATGGCTAGCCGGGTGGGTCCCAGAAGGTTTTTTTGCTGGCGCGGGTTCGAGCCTCGGTTAAACATTTTTTTTTAATTATTAATAATTTTCTTAATTAATTCTTTAGAATTATCATTATTTAATATTAATTATTTTTTAAAAATCCATTTGTAGGGATAGAAATAAATAAATAAAAATGTTTAGCTCCAACCGCGGCGCGAACCCACGACCCTCGTCTCTATAGATTATCGCCTTAACCACACGACCACGAAGGCTGTTATGATAAACATTACCTAGTGTTGTACAATTATCAATTACACGGGTTTAGAACCTGCGTAAATTGATAGCCAAGGTAAACAGAGCCGAGTGTATCAATTACACAGACGTGTATACAGTGTAATCCTCGACTGAATTTGTAATTCTCAGTGAAAAACACATGTTGTATAGGTATGTTAAATTTGTTTACTGCATCAATATAATTTTGAAAAAATTATGGAAAATTATAAAATTAAGAAAATTTTTTTTTAAAAATTATTATAAATGGTGCTGTAACATTTCCTCCGACTTTATTTCCAAGTTTTTACCCTAAATTTATCCCAATCAGTACACTCAATTTTGGGCATGGTGGCGCGCGCCTTGATCCTTATATCATTTTTTAATTCTTCATATCTCCCCATTTCTTCCACCACGGATTCAAACTCTAAATTTGATATTTTCTTATCGGCCAACGCTTTGGACACCATAACGTCGATGCTATTTTTCTTAGACCTAGCGAGAACGGTATTCTATCATGTTTTCTACTTTTTTTCTCGAGTTTTCCACCCACCGCCCTAATTACCATACAAAGTGTTCCAGATAAAACTGTAATTCCACTCAAACCCCTGCAAGTGGAATCATTACAATTGTAGATAGCGTTGCAGCAGTCCCCGCCCCACACAACACAGAAACACTTGCCAGAACCGTACTAGATGCTTCAGCTATGTTTGCCGCGCGCTTATATTTTTTAGCGTGTCTTTTTCTATTTGCACATTCTCTAACTAAAATATCCTGCATAGCGACGATATTATTCAACCTAAAATCTGAACTTCTTTCGTTAATTGGATATAGTGTTGGTGGAGTGGTATTGACAATTGGATACAGTGTTGGTGGAGTGGTATTGAGAGTTGGATATGGTGATTCGTTCATAGTTAAATTTATTTCAATATATTAGTATTTACACAATAAGTTCAATTAACAATGAGACAATAGTGGAAGAACTCTCTGAGTCACCGATTTCGTAACAAAGTTAATAACACTACCTTTGGAAAGTCTAATTCGATCATCACCGGCAAACGAAACCACCGTCGAACTATCTCCAGAGATTTTAGTGACTCCAACCCCCCGTTCTTCCCCATCTACTACAATATTTATCGCGACCGCGCCCACAGGTTTACCATTAGCATTAACCGAGCAGACCGCCATTTGGATAACTTCACCTGCAGCTGTCATAGTGTATCCCCCACCATATTTATTACTCGCTTTGGCACCGAACGAATATTCATAGTGCCCCACAACCAATGGGCCCCGCTTCTCAGCCCAAACTGTTATGACACGTTTTGGTGTTTTCATTGTTTTCACTATTCCGGCAAGCGCATTGTTTGCGTTATATGCCTCAGTACGAATCTCATAAGAGGCCTCCTCAAGAGCTTTGGTCGCGGCTATACGATCATGTTTCAGTTTATCGGTTATTTTTTCATCTAGTTCAGTAAGTGTCGCTTCTCTGTTGATAGAGTCCTCTGAGCGCAACACCTCATAAGCCTTCGTAAGGTCCGCCTGGTGGCCTTCTAAGGCTTTATCAATACCCGACCGGGCCTCTTTTGAAATTCGGTTATTTTTTCATCTAGTTCAGTAAGTGTCGCTTCTCTGTTGATAGAGTCCTCTAAGAGCAACACCCTATAAGCTTCCGTAATATCCGCCTGGTGGCTTCTAGGGCTTTCTCAATACCCGTTCGGACTCCATCAAGATCAAACCGGGTCTCTTTTTTAAATTCGGTTATTTTTTTCGTATATGTCAGTAAGTGCCGCTTCTCTGTTGAGAGAGTCCTCTGAGCGTAACGCCCCATAAGCCTCCGCAATGGCCTCTTTGTGGTCTTCTCGGACCCCCTCAACCCCGACCTGGTCTCTTTCAGAAATTCGGCTATTTACCGTCTAGTTCGGTAAGTGTCGCTTCTTTACTATGAGAGTTCTCTAAGCGCAACGCATCATAAGCCTCCGCAATGGCCTCCTCAAGGTTCGACTGGTGGTCTTCTCGGACTTTATCAATACCCGACCGGGTCTCTTTTCGAAATTTGGTTATTTTTTTATCTTTAGGTTCAGTAAGTGCCGCTTCTCTGATGAGAGAGTCCTCTGAGCGCAACACCTCATAAGCCTTCGTAAGGTCCGCCTGGTGGTCTTCTCGTGCTTTCTCAATACCCGACGTGGCCTCATTTCGAAAATCGATTATTTTCCCGTCTAATTCAGCAAGTGTAGCTTCTTTGCTGAGAGAGTCTTCTAAGCGCAACACCCCATAAACCTCCGTAATGTCAGCCTGACGGTCTTCTCGGGCTTTATCAATCCCCAACCGGGCCTCTTTTCTAAATTTGGTTATTTTTTTACCTAGTTCGTTTAGTTCCGTATGCGTTTCTTCACGACTTTGTGTATTCACAGCCAGGGCATATTCTCTAAGTTGTGATAGTAGACTCTTGTGAATCTCGTCCGTGGCCCTCGATATAGTTTCTATTGATCAAGGCCTTTGTTTTTTGGGTAGTTAAAAAGTCGCCCTCTGTCGGGATGAATCCCCCTTCTGCCGGTTCCAAATTATTTGAATTTGTCACCCAATCGGAAGAACTACCTGGTCCGTATATACTCATAATGTTGATAATATATATTACGAACATGCGTTTAATTCTAAATAATTTTCTTAAAATTAATTAATTTGAAATTTCTAGGACGACCGAAATCGGGTAATCGTTATTCAACTCTCGCCCTTTATCATCAAGAATATAAATCTTCAACTCGTGGATGTGTCCCGATTCCAAAACTTTCATCTCTGGGTGTGGGAAGTCTAAGGTTACAGTCTCGCCATAGAAACAATCGCTGGCGGGCACAGTTTTCAGTAATGTGCTGGGGATCCGTCTATCGTGTTGTACGATGTGTTCACCCGATCCAGGTGCACCCTGAGAGTTTTCGTGAAGGTGAAGTCCACCGGGTTATCACCGACGTACTCACCCGGGTGAACACTCCTTTGTTTGAGGAGTATGTCTCTCTAAAACCGAGTTGAATACCCAACCCCGGGGAGACCACTACATCACTGCTGATGATCATTGTTTGTGAGCCCGGTAGCATTCGATACTGTGAGGTTGATTATACCGTCAAGCTCTGAGTTGACAAAATCTTTGAGCTGTCTTATTCCCCACAGTCCGTGAGGCAGCTTTACACCTAATTGTTGTCCATCCTTCACATAGTAAAACCCTTCGCTCTTCCCCACATTCTGCCATCCAACCGTGAAGGTGATTGATCTAAGACCTACACGGCGTTTTCCACAGCAGTTGTCTATTAATTTTTGAAGTTCACAACTCCCTTTTTGAACATTAGTTATAGTAGCAAACATAATATATCTTTCAATGGATACCAAAGGCATTTAGCTTTAGCTCTAATGTAAAGTACGCGGTCGGAGGTAAATACATGCAAAAAGACGTTGTTAACCCCCTTGTACACCCAACCGTAACGGTTAGACCGGACAGTGGCTTTGCCACCAATTTCCCTAATATCTTTGAACAATATAGGCTGCCCAAGATTAATATAATGGAGGTGGTAAACGGGTGGAAAGCAACACCGATGCAGTTTTGGCAGAACCAAATAAATTTCGCTGTATGGTGCGCAACAGCCGGGTGTGGAGTTTCATATAAAGACCATCTGACATCCAAGAATGTCATGCTCCAAAGTGTCTACAATCTTTCACGTGTATTATACTATTAGGAGGATTCTCAAAGAACTAGGTATTTCACTACCTCAAGACGACGCCTGGGATCCCATTTCCAATACATACGACCGTATGGCGTTTGAAAAACTGTGTAACGAATTTAACGTTTCAAAAGATGCGGACTGGAGACAGAAAGCATTTCCTACCAGCACCGGCCTCGGGGACGTTCTCATTCACGGCCAGTCCGGGAATTGGACACAGACTGATTTTAGACACGATCACTCCGGTGACCACATCGTCAGTCGGAACGCCGGGAATTTTGACCCCGCGACTATGACATTCGGGCCGGAAGTGTCTGGAGGTCGGCACTGTGGCGTGTTTTCTTGTAAAATGTTACCTCCGAAACGGGCTCACGTCGATCACATACAGCAGGCTGCTGAGGTTCAGGACGCGTGGGGTACATTTATGTTAGATAAGGGTATAGGGTTCACGCAGGCCGGGATTACTCACGTCAACGAATCTATTCGCACGTACGTCTGGGCCATCCTCGGCGCACAGAAGCAAACTCGCAGTTCTATACTGGGCACGGGAACGGCGTTTGATGCACAAAAACAATTCTTGGCACTTGTAGAGGACGCCATCTCAGCTAGGGTGGACCTGGAGAAGGCGATCCAGAATTATCAAGACGTTTTACAGAATGCCAGCACCCCAGTAGACTATGTATTTGGAATAGGTCTTTATATGGCGCCGAGCAATATGATACTACGAGACGACCCGGTTGACGGTTACAATAATCATATCGTAATCGCCACCGCCAATCAAAAAATCGGCCACAACGGTAACGTGAACACGGATATCATCAAGCGCACCCCAACATGATCGGGTTCAACAGTGGAACCGATTTCATAAAACACAAAATGGATACACCTCCCCCAATTCGTAAATCGAACCAAGCACCCCCAATTAGAAATTGGATGATGAACCATCGAGATCCATCACAGACCAATCGCGATGGAGAAACACCAATCATCAACAATGTGAAATTGGAAGCACAACACACGAGGAGGAGAAATTAGGGCTCGTCATCACCCTCGTGGCGATCGGATTATTTACGCTTTGGTTGTAGGAACTCTCTGACAGAGAATAATAGGAGACCGGCGATTGCCACGATTAAAGCCCAGGTATTTTTGGCTAGCCATCCGGCCGTTTTTGATAATATAGATAGCAAGTAAGAAACGATACTTCCGATCAGTCCAGGTAGTGCGGCAGCCGCCTTTCCAGCTAATTTAGCTAGAAGACTGGCGAGGGCTTTTAGTTGTTTTTTTTATCCACTCCTTGGCTCCACCGGATGGAGCGGGTGCTGGTGCTGGTGCTGGAGCGGGTGGTGGCGCCGCACCACCAGTGAAAGCTAGAACAATGGTCGATATAGTCATGCCGATAGCAACGAGGATGCTTGCTATCGTGACGCCCTGCTCTCTGAACAGAGTGCGAAGACGCTCACCGAGTGTCGTCTCCTCGTGCAGGACCCTCGAGATTGATTCGCGGATCCGACTTATTTGTGTGCGGAGAGCCTCACGGTTAGCCGAGGCGGCCTCCAAGCGAGCTTCTCTTTCGTCCCGCAAAGACCGCAGTCGTTCGGCGATCCGCTCGGTAGATTCTCTATCGTTACCGGCTTCCTTCAGTTTTCTTTCTTCTAGCGCGATATGTTCATCCAGCGCCGTAGTTTGGAGAGTTAAGGACCAGTTCGCCCCGGGACCGTTTTGTAGAGCCTTATCGAGTCCACGAGTTCGCGAAGAGGTAACGGTGGGTCATCGTTGAGTATTTTCCCCAATTTGCGATTGGACGCTGAACGTGGTCTCCATCGTGTTAATAACGTCGGTGGCTATTTGAGGGACCTCGCTGAGCTCAACCGTTTCTATCGCGGTGGCCCGTCTTCGCTATAGTTTCGTCGGTAGACTTTAGGGCCTCTACAGCGCGGGCCGGTATAATTGTTTTACCCCTCTTCCAATCCGTGAATCCTAGTTCGTCCCTTATGAATCGGCCACCGCCCGGGTTTCCGGCAATGGTGCCAATCGCTAGGGGTTTACCGGTCCTCGTGTTGACTATTGGAATATTTGATGCTGCTTTTAGTCGCAATCTACCGTTCATATCAAATTTGAACTTGGAGTAGTCGCGACCGACAGAGGGGACCAGACCTTTTTCTGCCAAACTGTTGTAGTAGTCGTTTACAGCTCCCTCGATTAATTCCCGACTTTGACTAGTAGTAGCGCCACCCAATTGTGATTGGATTGGAACTGGAGTCTCGAGGGAATCCTCGAAATTATCATCACCATCGAGGTAATCGTCTTTGCCGATTTCATCCATTTCAACATCGTAATCAGCCATATTTATAATTTTCTTAAAATTAATTATGTATTAAAGACAAAACCATACGGGTTTAATAGTTTCAATAATTTTGAAAATAATTATGTCTTCGAGTCAATACGGTCGCAAACTCAATCCATACCGCAGACTGCGTGAGCCCCTCGGGGCAAAAGGCGTGAGACAGAGTGTCGTTATTACGAACAACCCATCGACGATCGACCAGAACCAGCAGCTCTTAGTCCGCTTCCCCAACCTCGGAGCTAACGACGTCATTGTTCCGGGTACTGTTCGCCTAGCTTTCACTATTTCGCTAACGTCGACGGACGCGGACCGAACCGTCGTTCAGAACCTGGGTCGCGCCATCGTCAAGAAGACCATGATAAAGATTTCTGGTAATGAGGTGATGTCGATCGACGACAGCGACGTCTACCATTGCTATCAGGACCTGTGGAAGACGTCACACGAGCTTGAAAACGCTGTCTATCAAGGTATTGACACCAGCAAAAATAAGAACGTAACCAAACTTAGAATCGGGGCTGCTAACAAGGTAGATAACAACGCTAGTGACAACGCGGTCGCGGGCGCTTACGGCAACCGCTTCTACATCCCGCTCGACTTTGAGTTGCTGGAGAGTCACATGCCCTACTATCAGAGCGCTTTGGCTGACCGCCTCGAATACGAACTAACGTTCAACGACTACGGCCGAGTTATCATAGCCAGCGACATGTTATCGACGTATACGATCGATAATGTTTCGCTGGAGTACGACATGGTCACGATGCCCGAACTAGCGCGATTGATCCGAACCCAGTACGCCGGGCGCGTTGCCATACTTTACGACCGAGTTCTTCGCCATCCCAAGATGCCGAAAAACAAAAGCGACACATTGTGGAATATTAACGTCAACGTACCCGCCCGCTCGATGAAAGGTATACTGATGTTGTTCGAGATGCTCGGTTCGCGTTCGGTGCTAGAAAAACCGACAGATTCTATAATCCCCAAAATCACGAAGGTAGAGGTGACGATCGAGGGAGTCCCCAATCAACTCTACAGCGCGGGTCTTCGCGCGCACCAGCAGTGGGACGAAGTAAGAAAGCAGTTTGCTGCCGGCTCTAAGCACTCTCCGGAGGTTGCAGCAGTTGCCAAAGACCTACATCTCTCGGCCGTCTCCCTCGCGGAGTTCCTGAATACCAAATACGCGTTATGGCTAGACATGCGAGCCAGCGACGATGACCAAATACACGGTAGCGGACGCCAAGTTGAGAACGCTAGTGAGGGTGTGACGATCCAGATAACCAAAGAGGCGGACGGAGCCGGGCCATTGAACGTGTACTTATATATAAATTACGACGCCACAACTCAACATCGAAGATGGTCGATACGTATCAGCGATCTACTAATTCTAAAGAAAAAATTAAGAAATCTAGCAATCAATACCAATTCACGATTGGAGATGCTCACCTCTGCCATAATATGTGGGCACAGGATGTGGAAAAACGGTTTTCATCCTCGACTTACTCGAGGGATCCTACCGCGATGCCTTTCGTCATATTGTGATCCTGTGTCCCACTGTGCGGCACAACGATACTTATCAGCGGCGCCCGTGGATATGGACCGACCCTGAGGTATACGTTATTGACCCGGGTGATAGGCTTCACGATTGGTTTGCGTGGTTTATACCAAATATTTCAGGGCGAGCCCACCCTATACGTGATTGACGATTGCTCGGCCAAGGCGGCGATGACCAAAAAGAAGGACATGCTCTCCGAGCTCGCATTTTCTGGCCGCCATGCTAGACAAAGCGTATGGATATCCACTCAAAAATACAACGCCGTCCTCAAGGATCTGCGCGAGCAAACGAAATGGGTCGCCCTCTTTCACTGCAAGGACCGAGACTCATTCGATGACTGTCTTCGAGAGAATGATGTTATCCCAACGCGCGAGGAGCGCCTGGAGGTTCGACAGATGCTTTCCGAAACTAAGCACGCCAAGCTTCTGCTAAAGACTGATCAACCAACTGCTTATAAAGTTATCAATTAATTAATAATTTTGAAAAAATTAGGAAAATTGCAAAGTAATAAGCTATTGCAATGCTTAGCAATTGCTGAACAATGCTGAACAAATACTGAACAATGCTGAACAAATACTGAACAAATGCTTAGCAATTGCTGAACAAATGCTGAACAAATGCTTAACAAATGGTTAACAATGTTAACAATTTGGTGCTCCGCTGCGAGCTTTGTTGCGAGCATAATGGTGATCATAAGTATCGGGTGGTGCGCATTTATTATTTTTGTAATAAATAAATATGTTAAAGTGATGAGACTTGTTAGGATAGTTAAATTAATTTTAAGAAAAATGAACTGCGACGAACTTCTCGATCAGCTAATAGAAGAAACCTCAACTCCGACTGCCAACAATAATGATCCGACAGAGAAATCGGAATCGGGGGTTGGTATTGGGTTGAGTGCAACGACTCCTAATGAAAATGAAAATGCGGCGCGACGAGAGCGGCTAGCTGCGCTGGTTGCTGGGGGACAATCGGAGCATTATCTCGGTAGCCGTCTCTCAGTTTTTCAGGTGGATAAGATGTCAGATGCGGAGATCGATAAAATGTATGCGCGATACGAATCCAAATTGGGAGCAGAGATGACAAAAACTCTTGGATCGGCGGCTATTCATTTGTACGCTACCACCGTTAGTATACTTCTCCCTATACCAAACACCGAAGGGTTGATTCACGATCTAGAGACTGACCCTTTTATAGACACACTCTTAGAACAGCCTGCTGCTCAATTTAT
>CM055266.1:121238698-121296084 GCA_029237695.1 Conchocele bisecta
TATATGACACCTCGACATTATTGGTTCCCATCTGAGCCGGGAGGGACGCTATCTGGACAGACGCTACATGTACAATGGTCACTCTTCATGGGCAATTTAACGATCTTTACCGGTATCCCGAACGGAGACCTGGGGCCCGTTTCACTAACAAATCTTAGTTTGTTCATAAGTTCGAACTTAAGTTATAACTTATGAAAAAAGTTATGACCGACTTAAGTCATTGCTTATTTGGTTTCACAACACAAACTTAAGAGGGTCATAACAAGTCCGTCATAAGTTGCAACTTAGTTATTGTTTACAGCTTTGGTATGTGCCGCGCGGGTTCGAATCCCGCTCGGGACTTATATTTTTATGATAACTTTACTTTCCCTTTATGTGTTTTGACATCAAAAATAACGGATTTGCAAGCCTAATGTTGAATATTATTAATTTTTAAAAATAATCTCATGTGGAATATAAATTTTATCTCAATATTCCGACGCCATTGAATACATGTGGATATATTTATTGCCAACTAGTGAACCTTATACTGTAATATAAACTGGCATATGACATGAAACAGCAACAAAATAAGCAATTAACAATGTTTTTATTTTTACATTCCAATAAAATTGTAGTTCGACCATTTTTTAAATTTTACTTAGATTACCTCATTAACTCAGAAATCACGTTTCAGAGTCAACAGAACACATGTACTGTCGATTATTAATGGTATGCCCGGTCAGATATGGATGTATCTGATACAACTACCGAATTACATATTATATTTATTTGAACTGGACAAGGGTAATTTGTTGATTACATGTAGAAATGCATGCACTGTGTGAGTCAGTGTCACACATATAGGATTGCCCCTGAACATGTTTACCAGTACAGGACTGGATTAATGCGCACGTGCGTTCAGCGGACGGGTCTGACATTTTTGTTAAATGCGTCAGGACTGTTTCTCCATCTAGTCTGAAAACCAGGTATCTCCTTATCAGAAACGAAACACAGGCTAACACTGTCCGCAAAAGTTATACTCCACTTTCTAGAACCACTTGATTTACTAATGTTGTATATCTCTCCAGTAACCGCCAGGGTACTACCAGTTGCGTAAAATCGCAATGCAGTCAACACTTGCAATGACACTGACAGACTGTGTGATCTCAGGGTTGACCGTATAATGTCAGCATGTGCAATGTCGCATACTTGTAGAAAAAAATCACGAGACAGCCTGCATTTCGATATTTGGTCCTCGTTATCCATGAAGTCTAGGGGATTGGTTCGGTCCTAAAGAATCGTTCCCATGGTAAATTGCGCGCCTGGATTATAGCAACTGCAGCTGCCATCGTTTGTATGTTCTGTAAAGAAAGAACAAACAACAGTCGGATAGTCAATCAGACTGATGGACGGACGGACGTTCATACATGACACACCATTAGGTTGTATATTCATCGTTTTTTAAAGAAAAGAAAAGAATGACCACTGAAGACACAATAGGCTTCGGTTACGGAATATGTTGCATTGTTTTCGTTTGTCATAGGCGACACCTCCAACCACCTAAGATCCCAAACATGTGCCCGGACGAGGGCAGGGCAGGGCAGGGCAGGGCAGGGCAGGGCAGGGCAGGGCAGGGCAGGGCAGGGCAGGGCAGGGCAGGGCAGGGCAGGGCAGGGCAGGGCAGGGCAGGGCAGGGCAGGCAGGGCAGGGCAGGGCAGGGAGGGCAGGGCAGGGCAGGGCAGGGCAGGGCAGGGACAGGGACAGGGACAGGGACAGGGCCAGGGTCGTCAGCGTTGCTAGTTAGGGCCAGGGCCAGGGCCAGGGCCAGGGCCAGGGCCAGGGCCAGGGCCAGGGCCAGGGCCAGGGCCTGGTTAGGCCAGGGCCAGGGCCAGGGCCAGGGCCAGGGCCAGGGCCACCAGGGCCAGGGCCAGGGCCAGGGCCAGGGCCAGGGCAGGGCAGGGCAGGGCAGGGCAGGGCAGGGTCAACCAACACCGTCCTACACCAACCGACACCGACACCAAGAGACCGACAAACACCGACCAACCAACTCACACCGACACCGACCGACACCGATTGACACTGACCGACACTGATTGACACTGATAGACACTGATAGACACCAACCAACACCGACCGACACCGACCGACACCGATTCACACCGATCCACACTGATAGACACTGACCGACACCGATTGACACTGACCGACACCGATTCGACCGACACCGATTGACACTGATAGACACTGACCGACACCGACCGACACCGATTGACACTGACCGACACTGATAGACACTGATTTACACCGATTGCCACCGATTGACACCGACTGACACCAACACCGATCGACACCGATCGACACCAACCGACCGACCGACCGACCGACCGACCGACCGACCGACCGACACACCTACACCGACCGACCGACACAACCGACCGACCGACCGACCGACCGACCGACCGACCGACCGACCGACCGACCGACCGACCGACCGACCGACCGACCGACCAACACTGACCGACCGACACCGACCGACACCGACCGACCGACCGACACACCTACACCGACAACGACCGACACCAATCAACCGACAACGACCGACACCGACCGACACCGACCGACCGACCCGGACAGACCGACCGACCGACAATGACCGACTGACACCGATTGACACCGACCAACACCGACTGACACCGACCGACCGACACCGACCGACCGACTAACACCGACCGTGCGAAACCAACTGACCGACACCGACCGACCGACTGACCGAACGACACTGACAAACCTACACCGACCGACACTGACCGACCGACACCAACCGACAGACTGACACCAACCGACCAACACCGACCAACTGACACCGACCGTGCGAAACCAACTGACCGACACTGACCGACCGACCGACCGACCGACCGACACCGACTGATCGACCAACACCGACTCATCGACCAACACTGACTGACACCGACCGACCGACCGACTGACAGACCGACAGACACCGACCGACACTGACCAACTGACACCGACCAACTGACTTACACCAACCGACAAACAGACATACATGTACAGCATACAGATGGTTTGTTACGAGCCGGCTCATCTGGATCTACAGTGGTTGTAAATGTTGTCGATAACTGGGCATAATGAATACTGGTAACGACATGACCTACATCACAAATAGCAATACACGGGTAACTAGCACAAGTGTGGCTATCTATATGTAAGCATATATGGTTTATATGGCAGAAATAATTGCTAAAATAGTACGTATGAAGTGAACATTTACCTGCTGTCAGTGAATTGTTTTCTCCACTCGGCTCACATGGGGGCATCCATCTTTGTTTATTTCATAAGTTCCGACTTAAATATTTAAGTTATAACTTAAGACTGCTAGCTACCTGTCTTAGTTTTTCATAGTAAATTTCGATTGTCGTTCTTGCCAAGATGTTTTGTGAAACGGACTAAGCACGTACTCCGGACTTAAGTTATAACTTATGACAAAAGTACTTGCTTAGTTCGTTAGTGAAACGGGCCCCTGGTCTGGTCCTCTGGTTCTTTTTTTTGGCATTCTTGAATCTGGTTATACTATACCCCTTATAAGAGTAATACGATTATTCCTTATGTAATTACTTTTAGCGGAAGCCCGGGCCAGTGACATTGGTGTGGTATGGTATGGACCTGGCACCAGATCAGGTTATTCTAATTTCAGGTCGGAAGATATATTTATTTCGATGTAAATATTCCGTTCTGATTTTGAGATCCCATGCAGCAGATTACATGCGGGATCGAGCCCGTTGGCCCGGCTTTAAATGATCTTAGCTGTGATAGGCCGTTAAACACAAATAAACAAATAAAACAAACAAACACTCTTCATGCTTATGGAATAAAGGTATATATCTATCTAATCAGTAGCGTCTATCACCAACATTGCAAAGTATACTTATCTAGCAAAGTATACTTTGAGGGAGAAATTTTCAATTTAAGAATAAATTTATTAATGTTTATTATACTGAATTTATTACATTATCACAGCCAATATAATGTAATAAATTCAGTATACTAATTCTGCATACTTTTAATCATTAAATATATGCAGTTGTTTGTTCTATATGAAATAATGCATTTCAGGAAAAATAAATGATTACTCCCTCAAATTATACGTTGCTAGATAAGTATACTTTGCAATTTTGATGAAATCGGCTACTGATCTACATTTATTTTGTCATATGTATCACTTCCAGGAACACAGACCGAACGTTTACCGGAGAGTGAATATCAAGTAGCCTTCTATCAGAATTACCAGGCTGTTAGCAAGAAAACTAACGTACAGAAGCCAAGATGTGGCCGCAATCAATTATGATGGTCCTCGCATGTATTCAGGTAATACATTCTGGTGACTTGCTTACAAATCCCGTTCCTACATACTGGTGATGTGCTCGCTACAAGTAGCTCATATGGGTGACGTGTTCTTGTAATACATACCGGAGACGGGTTTTCCCGTTTCACCCCTAATACATACAGAACATCGACTTTTCAATGTTACATTTTGGGCTATTCCGTCAATAATAAACGTTATTTTCAAATAAAACCATCTCCACTGGACCTACAGTGTTTGCAAATGGTGGCTTTATGGAGAATTGAGACGATGCTGTTCTGGCATGTGCTGCCGGTTGCAAAAGTGACATATTTTTTTATGTTATCTCCCTTGAGATAGCGTATTATGCCACGCAAATTTCTATGGGGGCAGCCATAATGTCGTGCTACGCATAAATGGCGAGTACGACCAAGAAAATAGTGCCATGTGCCAAATTATCCTATGGCGTTTTGATCTGTCTTGCTTTGAATCTAAAACTCTACATATACTAATGTCAACAGTTGTCACGGTTTTGGGCTACGTTTATGAGTTAAGTTCTGGAAAATACGAATCAAGACATTTCGTGGGTATGAATACAGCAGCTGTTATCTTTAGCATTATGTTTAGTTCTCAGAGTTAGGTAGCAGTGACCAGTTAGCCGCCAGTTTCGTACAATTATTTTCTGGGAGATTCAAACAGTAATTTATCACAGAGAAAACGTATGCATGTGAATGGGTTTGCACAATCACAGTACATTTGCCTCTGGATGATGATTGAGAAAATATGCAACTTTCAGTCTATAGTTCCGCATGTGATAAGTTTTTGAGGAGATAACATATTTTAGTACTTTCAGTACTTTGATTATATTGAATTGCTCATAAGCTGGTGCTGGGAGATGGACTGTAACAACACAGCACAATCCGCGACACAAATGCACAGGTGCAATAAAACTGCACTTGCAATGTACAGGGCTTCCAGAAACAAGTTTATGCCAGGTCATTTGACTCATCTATTTGCATTCTTTTGGAGTCATTTGGTCAAAGAAGTTGATGTCTAATTTCATCAACAAATTTTCCACAATTTCAAAATGCAAAGGAAATAGCTTACAAATGATCTATTTCTGCAGTATTATCAAATAAAATTGTCCAAGCTAAGAACAAATGCAAATTGAACGACTGACAGTTGAATGACTCCTAAACTCAATTGGCAAGGACTTCTTGCCAATTGAGTTTAGGAGTAAATTCCTAAAATTCTGAGTAATTGACTCCTTTTTGAACGTAAACTTTTGTTCTGGTCGTTGTGTTCGGCGATTATAATGTACCTGTTGTTTCTGTCTTTTAATTTTGCAATGATGTTCTTTTAACCAAATAACAACAGCGTGACTGTGAAGGTTGATTTGTACGGAGCGCCGCGGGGGACATAGCCTTTTTTGTATTAATTCGTTCCAACGAAATAACAATTCGTTCCCTCAAATTATCAATTCGTTCCCTCATTAACAATTCGTTCCCTCGAATTAACAATTCGTTCCCACGATGTAATAATTCATTCCCACGAACTAACAATTCGTTCCCACGAAATAACAATTCGTTGCCTCGAATTAACAATTCGTTCCCACGAAATAACAATTCGTTCCCTCAATTTAACAATTCGTTCCCTCGAATTAACAATTAACAATTCTTTTGCCACGAAATAACAATTGTTATATCGTGGGAACGAATTGTTATTTCGTGGGAACGAATTGTTAAATTGAGGGAACAAATTGTTAATTCGTGGGAACGAATTGTTAAATTGAGGGAACGAATTGTTATTTCGTGTGAACGAATTAATAAAAAAGAATTATACGTCCCCTCCGGGGCTCCGTAGATTTGGGACTACACTGGTCGTATATGCAGTAATGTCCTTTTTGTCAGCCTGTTGGCCAACATGCACGGACTGGCTCACTCTTGCAGCATGCTCAGAAACTCAGCAAAAGGAATAGAACACATGTATATATATTTATGCCCCATTTTTCAATGGCATCTGTAATTATTCACTATTTATGGTATCGGATTACCTGGAGTATGTATCATTCAGTTTTATGTTAATGACCCATTCTATACCTGATCATCGTTTGATTCAAAGATAATTGCTTCGTAAACGTGATGGAATGTATGTATAACATATGTGAATACTGCCTCATTGCTGTATCCTATATGGCACATGGAGTTGCCAAGTCGGCCATCTTTGTGTGTCGCAGCCATCAGCCAGTTTCATCTGTTCTGCTATTTGACAAAGAACTCAAAATGTGAAGTAGAACATATAATATAATGTAACTAATCACATGTAGAAAAGCCAGGAGAACGGACTCCTATCAATTATATTACACCAAACTGTAAAATATGTCAGTTTTCTGGACAGGTTTGTGCCTGTATTTTTAACAACATGAACCACCATTATAATTACCCTCATACACAGAAAATCGCACCGTGTATCACTTTGATTGATGGGAGAAATGCTCAGATATCTCGTCTTTTGTATAATTTGCTGTCATAATATGTATAGCTTGCCGTTGGGATATCTGTCTATTATGTATTGCACCAAATATTATTTGGTTTACTGTCATATTATTTGCTGTATGTGTCAAACGCACGAAGTGGTGAAAATGTACGATAGCTTGTACATACAAAGATGGCGGAGATGGCAACACAATGCTCCATATAGTATCCAGTAACAAGAAAATATTCACATATGTTATATTCATATATCACATACTCTTATGAAGCAATTATCATTGAAGTCAAGTGTATCTATCTATCACCTAATTACGGTGTTCCGTTAAGGCCATCATAATATCGCTATCGGGTCGATACTACGATAGTACGATAGTACAATACTACGATGACGATAGTACGATACTACGATGACGATAATACGATAGCACGATGACGATAGTACGATACCACGATGACGATAACGCGATACCACGATAGTACGATGATGATACTACGATATTATATAGTACTATCGATCGTCATCGTAGTATCGTACTATCGTCATCGTAGTATCGTACTATCGTCATGTATCGTACTGTCGTCGATCGTCTGTCGTGATCTGAGTATCCGACCCATAGCGATATTACGATGGCCTTAACGGAACACTGTTTATCGTAGTATCGATACTACGATGACGATAATACGATAGCACGATGACGATAGTACGATACCACGATGACGATAACGCGATACCACGATAGTACGATGATGATACTACGATATCATATAGTACTATCGTCATCGTAGTATCGTACTATCGTCATCGTAGTATCGTACTATCGCCATCGTAGTATCGTACTATCATCGTCATCGTAGTATCGTACTATCGCCATCGTAGTATCGTACTATCGTCATCGTAGTATCGTACTATCGTCATCGTGGTATCGCCTTCCGGATGGACAGCGTCACAGATCAGGGCATACGGTGTTCACAATTCATTCACTGAATACATATTTCACTATCAAACAACGTGAAACTAACGATGTACACACATTCTAAAATTTTCCCCAGTAGGTATTTCATAGAAACGACAGTACGGGAGTGGGGGACACTTGGGGACGTCAAATATACACATCCTCGGGGTTATCGACCTCCTAATTCCCGGCCTCTGGAAATGATTTGACTATAAATACACCCCACACATTGTATGTCCGCCGCCCCAGAGCGGGGAAAACATTGGTTGCGCGCTTATACATTTTGTCCAGACAGACATATGTATGTAACTAAGACAGTTCAAATGACAGTATGCAATATACGACTTTATCAGTTTTTGAACCAATACAACAAAACATGTTTATGTAAGTTAAATTAAATAATTAATAATAATAAAATAAACGTATAAGCGACGGCATATATCTATCTGGGAGTATAAAGTGAGGGACACAATTCAATAAAAAAGAATATAGCAAAGTGATGGTTTCGAACCCACAACCCTCAACGTTGATTAATTAAACAAAATTATAACTTTTACCACTACGCTACATGCATCTGATACAAAAGGTATATTGGTCACAGGTTGATATAGGTGCACGTATATATAACACTGCTTGTATGTTCTAAAATTAGATAATGAAACACAGGTGCATCGTTAGCGATTAATATTGACTTGCTCATTCATGCATTTTCAATGAGCACTTGACGAATGTTGGTGTGATACATATACGATTCGAGTGCCTGTGTTCACTATTTTCAGCAAATACGCACCAACAAAAGTGACAAATTGATTCAAAATATGCATGAACGTTACTTGAAGACATTTCGGGTCAATATTGGTGACATGCATGCTACATCGTCATGCTAATATCAGTTTTGCATTTCTAACACACCAACTTTGCCTATTATGGTTCAATATGGAATCTCCTGTGACCTTTGCCCTTGCCACTGTATCGGATTTCAACAGTCCGCAGACGATAACTTGCTACTTGTTTACAAACAAACAGGTCATAAACAAAACACAGAATATGTGAGACAGGTAAATATACCCGTGCCAGTATTCCTATTCAATATTGATTTTGAGATTTGTCATCAAGTCTTATGTAGTCGAGTGTTTAGAGTGACGGATATCAATGTCGTAGGTAGTGAGTTAGAATCTCTGTTTTTCATACATATACACATATATTTTGATTTGTTTATTTTTGTTTATGTGTGTTGCTCTTACAAATTAAATTAACTAACGAGATAGATTACATGTAGAACGTTAGTCTCATTTTGAAAAAAAAACTACAAAACTAAATGCACATTTTATATTATATGTGTGTACATGAAGAAGCTGGAGTATGTTCTAACCGATCATGTCACATTGAGGTCATACAGCAATAGTGATAACCCTCGCCGTTTCAATTATTTTCTTCTCAAGCAAGCAATCATAAAAAGAACAGAATGATATCGACAAAAGTAATGCGTTTTGTGAGGTTCGAACTCTCGACCAGATAAAATGACAAAAACAGTTCTGCAAACGTATGGACATTCTCCCGCCTCGACACCACTGACCCAATATTCTCCCGCCTCGATACCACTGAGCCACACTATAAAAAAAGTATACCAGCCTGACATGGCGTTGTTTACATGCTTTGTTTATATAAACATTGGTGTATAAACAAACATGGAATTCCTGTAGGTATTTCCCTGTTTATTATGGCGCCTCGCTATAGTCATGATCGATATATTGCGATTGACAAAACAGTTTCTCATACTGGAGCAATGGGTAAACTGGCGGCCAACGGTGGCACTTGATCTTAATTTTGCACTGAATGCGTTCGATCCTCACTTTGGCCATTATATATATATATATATTTGTTTAAATATTGTTTTTATGTTTTCTTTTTCTTTTTAATGAATCTTTATTACATGTAACAACAATTGACATGGTAATTATGAACCACATGCATCCACGTTTATTTATTTATTAGTTTATTATCTGAAGTGAGAGGTTTATTTTCGATATGGTGTTCTCCGTAACATATTTGCATTTGTAGTGAGTCGAGGTGGACTTTCACAATAACACACGAATGTGCAGAATGCATTTCACAATGATTAGGTTCAAAGTGAAGTGTTTTATATAATGTGTAAAAGTAAATGCACGACTGTTTCGGGATGTGTGCGTTACCTCTGGCGCCAAAATAGTAAAAGCGAGAGACAAAAATCTAATCCATTGGCAGGATTCGAACTCACGACCGACCGATCAACCAAACAGCAGATATACCCACTAGAGCTCCTAAACCGATGTTTACATATTATCATCTCTACTCGAATGTTAATATGCGTTTGCGCTGGTATACAAATACCATGTCTACAACATATGACGTAAACTATTTAAAAATAGCACGTGTTTACAATAATATTTACAATAATAACGCGCCAGCTCAAAGCGGTACACCACTACATGCCTATTTTGCGCACCAAAATATACTATTATATTGACATGCATGCATGTGCACTTTATCATGTAGTTATTATACACGAAAACGAGGCTATGATATGATAATACACTTGGTCTACCTATATTTGGACTCGTCGATTGACCTCCAGCAACTTATTATCGTCTGCCATTTATACCATACATTTTCTATGTTAAGCGGCCACCCAGTTGACCAATACCTACCTACGTATCCAGTAATCAAAGTACTGAAAGTACTGAACATAGGGTACTACAAGATTAAACTAGATTTATTGATTGATTGATTGTTGGTGTTGCAGTTTCATTAACCCTTAAAAGGTACTGGGCCACCTCTTCTGTAGGTACAAAATGTTTCTTTTACATTCAGAGACATTCATCTGAGGGACATTTTCCTGGCAAAAACAAAATTAAAACCATTCATGCGCCAGTTATTCCCGCACAGTTTATGATTGGCATCATTATACATTTTATATCAGACGTAAATTTACACACTGATTATCAGGGGCAATAACCGTGTTTGCTTAATATGTTAACGAACATTACTATTTAATCTCTGTATTTATTTTATGATGTGCAATGATCATACTTTAAAATCTGTCGAAAATATTATTTTTCATGTGACGCATTTTCTTTAGTATAAATAATTAAAAAATAAAAAATATCATGCCTCATTTGCATATGAAATAGCCTGATACCACCGCGCGTCACTATCAGTAAAATAAATATTACTAAATGATTATATCTGTATAGCGGGCACTTGTAACGTTTAGAACTGGTGGAATAGTGACACAGTTATACACTTATTTAATTCCTATAAATGACATTTTGGGCTTACTGAGTGGGCATGTACCTTTAAACCGCTGGAAACGACAATTGTCGTCTGCTGTTTTACATATTTTTAGATTTTCTCCTCAAAAACATACCGTGACGATTCTACTGCGCTGCCAAAACAGTTTTTAAAGAGATTAAAATATACAAAATGAGCAGACGGCAATTTTGTTTTTCAGCGTGTTAATGGTTAAGGGTTAAACTATTGATATGGCACAACTTAAAGTTCAGTATGCACTGCTACAGTATGTACCAAAACATTCAACACTATTACAGATTATGCATAGCAATATCAGAAAGATACGGTAACACATATACAAGACATCATCAATTCAAATATACATATTCCAGATATCTATGATCATTATAGATATATTGAAAACTGATTGAAGAGCAATAGTTACAATAATTCCGCCACGGAAGCGGTGTCGCGCCTGAAAATGCCTTATCGGTACATCGCCAAGTTTACTTCTGTTTTGTGAATGAAATAGTTGGCCCCGGATCGAGTAGTAGTATATAGGGAGTCAAAATGATACCACCTACGGTGATATCATTTATAACCCTCTATTCTACCACCACCACCCCAGAAAAATAAAAAATTGGTTAACGAGGAAATTGTCTCCCGACAGCAAATTTGTGAATTTTTGAGAAAAGTCGAAATCATTTCAATGCGTCCGCGCGCGATAGTTTATATTCCAACACCCCATTTTTCTCCTCCATTATAGCTAATTGATTTCGTAGATCAGCAACTAATTCTACCAGCTCTAGTCTACCACGTTCACCTTTAGCCACAGGGCAGCGTAGTTGCTTATGTCTACAAAGAGTTTGGGCACTAACGAATTTACAAGGGCATCTGGGGCATTGAAATTGCGGGGGGACACAAGGAATTTTTCTACGTCTCGCTAGATGCCTTCGTAGATAGTCTTTACGCGTAAACGTCTTACAACAAGTCTCACATTCCATTATATATGTATATGTATATGTTTATATTCAATTTGACGTGAAAAAAACATAATGTTTTCACGACCAATTGAACAGATAAATTTCATAGGTTATACAAAAGTATATTACAGAAAATATGATAACGCCAGAAACTAGAGCAGACATCGAAAGTTTGAGAAGAGAAGCCGAATCTCTAGGGATTACTTATAGTGAACGGTTGAGAGTTAGGGGGTTGACAAAGCTAATAAACGCCACAAAGAATGAGGCGTTTATGAAGCTATTTACCCGCGCCCACAAACGAGGAGCCTTTAAAGACCTCATTTTCTTACCTTGCGGGAAGAAGTAGGTAACAGAATCCAAAAAAGAAAGTATTGCGGGGTTAAGGGCTAGTGTAATAAAACCTTCAAGCACCAATAATTTATCCCAAATTAAACGCACAGGTGACCCAATACCAAACAATAAGAAAAAATCTATCGTTCGCGTGATAGTGGAAAAAGGTGAAGAAATATTGGGGGCTCATGATGAAACGTTGGAAAAGGTAGAAAATGGAAGACGGGTAGTTACATTATCCTTTCGTAAAAACATTGACATCAACGAGTCACAACGCATGTCCGATAAACTCGCTCCGTATCTAACAACAAATATTTATTTGAGATATTCATATTCTTACAAGCTAGAACATATGGAGGAAACTAAAAATGGAAAACCTATAACTCTAATATTTCACAAAAATCTCGGTAACGAACCACTATCATCAATGAAAACCGTTAAAAAATGGCTGTCAGATAAGGAACAAACACGAATAATGTCCGATAAAATAGACAGACCGAATACAAAGTGGAAGTTTGTAAGATGGGTAGAGGTTTTCGTAAAGCTAATACAGGGCAGTAGGGGAATATATTTGGGACCACAATCCAAAGAAGCGGCAGGAGGAGAACTTCCAGAATGGTTGAAGAATAAAAAAGGTATGTATTCTTTAGATAAGTATAATGATGACCTTTGTCTGTTCAGATGTTTAGCGATGCATATGACAGATAAAAGACCCGACAGATGTACGGACAAAGCGAGAGAATTTAGTAAGCAATATTTCGGTAGTAATGTGGTTTCACCAATTCCTTTTTCAGACCTGAAAAAGGTTGAAGAGTTTTTTAAAATCGGTATAGAAGTATATCAACCGACCGAATGTGACGTATGGTGGTTGAAAAAGGTACCAGCACACTACAAGGAAATAGGTAATAAACCAATGACAATAGGACTGTTTAATAATCACGCATTTCTGATAAAAAAAAACTTAAAAACCTATCTAAAATTTACGCCTGCGATAATTGCAAACAGAAATTCACGAAAGCGAGTAATATGAAGAGACACGGACCAAAATGTATGAAAGGTGAGACAAAAGTAATATGTGATGGTAATTATTTAGAGCGCCCGCGTTCGTCGTTCGAGAAAGCGTTTTACCCAAAAAGTTCTAACAGTTATGGGGCGATCGATTGGATGTACTCTGTGGAAAAGCGGGAGGGAATTCACATTCACCACGAACAGTGCGGACACGGGGGTGAAAGATGGATTTTAGGAGCTCCAGTAGATGGATAATGCCAAGAAAACAATACCGTATATCAATATCACGGCTGTTACTGGCACGGGTGCGAGATTCATGCAAAGCATAGACAAAAAGAACGCTCATCCACTATGAGAAGAGATACATTTATTAGAAGAAGCAAAGAATTCAGCCTAGTAGTTATGTGGGAATGCGAATTCCAAACAACGGGTAAAGATATAAAGATTGGTTGCGACACTACTCTTTATCCATATCAGATAGTATATGATTTTGAGGCGTATCTCAACCCAGAATTTAAAATGCTAGGTAATAGTTTAGAGTGCGAAGCTGAGCACGTTCCGATAAGTGTTAGTATAGGAGATAATTTCTCAGGAACAGTAACTCATATTTGTGATAAAGATCCTGCAAAACTTATAGAAAAATTCGTAGAAGATTTGAAAGTCAGGGGAAAAGCTATAAGAGAAGAAGTGTGGTTAAGATATGGGTTTAATACAGAACATTTACATAAAAAGATGGTTTCTCAGATCGAACAGTAGATAGAGCAAGTGCCGGTTATAGGTTTTAACTATTTCTATTTACTCCGGAGTTCAGATTTCTTGATGTAATACTTTACCTAGGACCGGGTGTAAGTTACGATAGTTGGATAAAAGCCTACGACTGCAAAGGACAGAAATCTTTCTTTCCTTACGAGTGGTTCGATTCTCCAGACAAATATTGACACCTGAATATACTATGTACACTTCCAAAATCCCTACAGATTCTTGAAACAAGTCCAGCACATTATGTACTGTACACCTTTGTATTGCATCATGCAGTTGATTGAATAGAACACAATAGTTAGGTAATCACGCGGAATATCGAATGTCGCGGAATATCGTGTTCCTGTCTTAATATAACCCCTCCGACAACAGTCGTGTTACGTCTAAACATAGACATATAATCCCAGCAAACAAGCAACGTAAGCAGTACATATAGAGAATAGTAGGTTAATGCCGTGAATGGGAAAAAATTACTGGCAAGGCTTAGGAAACGGGATGGGCGAGGCTCTGCCGAGCACATCCCGTTTCCGTGCCGCGCCAGATATGTTTTCCCATTCACGGCACTAACCTACTATTCTATTTATCCCGTCAACACATACAAATGGCTTTAAAATGCAAAAAAAATAATAACCCCAGCCACCGTACATATTCATAGGCAGTGATTAGGTCGTATTGACAGGATATCAAAACCATTTCACGGCACCGTGTTTCACGGAACATACGCACTGTGTTGACGGGATAAACATGTATTCTATGTATATGGTCTAAACACCAACATTGTGGTATTAAATAGGATGCAATTGAATCATCGAACAATCCATATTTGGCGAATAATATACGACATAAACTCGCCAAAGATCGGGAAAAAATAGATAGATAGATAGATAGATAGATAGATAGATAGATAGATATATAGATAGATAGATAGATAGATAGACAGACAGATAGATAGATAGACAGACAGATAGATAGATAGATAGATAGATAGATAGATAGATAATAGATAGATAGATAGATAGATAGATAGATAATAGATAGACAGACAGATAAGATAGATAGACAGACAGATTAGAATAGAAATAGATATGGATAGATAGGATAGGATATATAGGATAGGATCAGAATTATATAGATAAGATAGGATAGGATATGGATAGGAAAGGATAGGATAGGATTAGGATAAGGATAGGATGGATTGGATGGATGGATGGATGGATGGTAATGGATGGGTGGATGGATGGATTGGATGATGGATGGAAGGATGATGGATGGAGGATGGATGGATGGAGATGGATGGATGGTATGGATGGATGGATTGAGGATGGATGGATGGATGGATGGATGGATGATGGATGGATGATGGATGGATGGATGGACGGACGGATGGACGGGATGGACGGATGGACGGATGGACGGATAGACAGATAGAAGACAGATAGACAGATAGACAGATAGACAGATAGACATATAGATAGATAGACAGATAGATACATTTTGTACCTACAGAGTGGGCATGTACCTTTAACAATGTTTGCATGTAAACAATTATTGGATTTACATTTATTGAGCATATGCAGCCTATGCTCAATACATATAAATCCATTAATTGAAATTTACAGACGATCCTAAATGTGTACTTATGTACATTTTAGTCGTACGAAGCTTAGTGAAACGAGCCCCAGGATTACTATGCATACAAAACTACTTTCGGTAACGTTTCATTGGTCGAACGACGACACATAACATTGCCGAGCGACGTTAAGGAAATGACACAACCGTGGTTTAACGGCAACAAATCCGCGTTCTGTTGAAAGAAAACAACCTTATATCTGCTCATTTAGCATCACAAAACGTTACTTGATACATAAAATCACATGCTAGTGTATTTTTATATGTGTTTATCAGGCTCGGCTCGACGGTAGGAATGCCGAGGCTCACTCCTACTCGTTTCATAGCCTTGCCTGATACATTTGATATCAACAAATTCTAGTATGATATTCTCTAACTGCATACCGCTGTTGGTGACTCAACTTAAATTTCATGGTTGCATGAATTTTGCAGCTCCAATTTACATTAAATTTGTTATAATGCAGTTACAGTAGCTATATACTACAATTAACATATGAAATGTAACGCATAGCATGTTCCATGAGAAAATACTATTAATACAAATATTTACCCTTTTCATGCTGATGATACGCCATTATGTTAGCGGACAATCCTAAATACTTTCCTTATATGAGCTCAGAGGTATATGTTGCGACCACCATTTGAACCGTCTCGTCGAGACGGTTCAAATGAGTTGTCACAACATATACTTTCATTGAGAAATAACAAAAATAAAAATAAAATATTCAATAAATTTCATACCCGTAAAGTCATATTCCGAAAAGTGTGGGAAGGGATGGGTAAACAAAATGTATTAAGCGTTGTAAGGGTTAGTAAACGAGATTGCAAATAGTGTACAGTGGAACCTGGTTAAGCCGAACACAAACAAAACGCAGATATAATCTTATTTTTGATGAGTTTCTTGGTCATTTATCTCGGGTGATAATGTCTGTTCATGACTGCATAGCACACATCCATGTCTCAGAATGATCACATACATGATTTACAGTGAAACCTCTCTAAACCAGACACCTTGGGGACCTCCCAAGGTGTCCGGTTTAGAAAGGTTTCACTGTATATCGAAGTGCCATCGTAAGACTATCAAATGATGACGTGACATCATTATCTTGATGCTGCGTTTCTAAAGTCGTTACGCATATAGTTCGTGTCATTTGAGCTGAAGAGTATGTCACAGTATACGCCATCTGGCAACATAAACACGGCCCAGGTAAATAATGCCCAACAGGGGGTGGTTAAAATGTTAAATGTACATGCCCACTCAGTAGGCACAAAACGTTCTTTATATCAGAGACATCATCTGAGACATATTCTGGCAAAATAAACATTAATTCGCCATTACCCCCACATTTTGATTGGCAGTATTATACATTTATATCAGACGTAAATTTCCACACTGATACCAGGGGCGATAACCGTATTTACTTAAAGTGTTATTTATTTTTTGATGTGCAATGATCATACTTTATAATCTATCCAAAATAGTATTTGTTCAGGTGACGCATTTAATTAGTATAAATAACTAAAAGAAATATCATGCCTCATTTGCATATGAAACTAGCCTGACACCACCGCGATTATCATCAGTAAAATAAATGATTATATCTGTATAGCGGGCACTTGTAATGTTTAGAACTGGTGGAATATTGACACATTTATACACTTATTTAATTCCTAGAACATGTAGTGCCTGCTGAGTGGGCATGTACCTTTAACATTGAGCCTTATTATGTCTATAAACCATTGGAAATATCAGAGAAATAAAAATAGGCATGACAAGCGCAAACGCCACTCGCGACCTATTATTATAGGAACAATAACCATTTGGTTGTGGATTTTAGCTGTCATCGCTATATTTATTTCTCTGATTTTCTAAAAGCATGCGGAGGCCGTGACATAGATATAACAATGCAATTGTCAAATGCCGTGAACGCACCCAAGATGTGACATTGACTTGCCGATTAGCAAAATGGGATGTGTACTGGCTCTATGACAGCATGTGGAATACATATGAGACACGCCATGTGATTTCATACCTTCGGACATCTGCGTAATTTCATTAAATACGTTTACAAAACTTACAATATTTTTTAATAAATAAAGTCAAAACTGGACAAAATCATATTCCGCATGGACTCTGAACATTTTGTCAACTTTTGACGCCATTTACTTCAATATTGTAAATTTTGTAAACGTATTTCATGAAGTTTCGCATATGTCCGAAGGTATAAAATAGCATGGCGTGTCTCAATTATGGGAACTAATAAGAAGCTCCATGAAAGGAAAATAAAACTACTCATATTGTTCAGCTTTTTATTACGCACCTGGTGTGTGACCTTGGCATTGACCTTGAGACAATATGGGGTCGTATTGTCGTCGATTTGTCGCAGCATGGTAGAGTACCATTCCAGTAGCCTATTGCACCAACATTGCAAAGTATACTTATCTAGCAAAGTATACTTTGAGGGAGACATTTTCAATTTAAGGATAAATGTATTACTTTCGGCCATTTCGGCTGTGATAATGTAATACATTCAGTATAATAATTCTGCATACTTTTAATCATCAAATATGTGCAGTGGTTAGTTCTATATGAAATAATGCATTTTCGGAAAAATGAATGATTACTCCCTCAAAGTATACTTTGTTAGATAAGTATACTTTGCAATTTTGATGAAATCGGCTACAGGAATGCATGCGTGAAAATGAAGGGGTTCCGACAAGATAAACATAATTTATAAGACAAGAATTCCGCCACGGACGCCGTGTCGCGCCTGCCGATGCATTTGACCGTAACATGATCATGGGCATGTGCAAGCAAGCATCACAAAAACCTTCAGAGAAGTGTATGCTTGCAACATGAACAATGTCAAGGTTGAAGGTGAAGGTCATGTTAATGGCGTCATGAGTGTGTTCCAAATGTTTACATGTACAAAGTGTCCAAATATTAACCCTTTGAAATCGAAAGCCCGCTATATCGGTTTATGCAAACAGTGCAGATCCAGATGAGCCGGCATAAAAAAATATCTGGCAAGGCTTAGGAAACGGAATGGGCGAGGCTCTGCCGAGCCCATCCCGTTTCCGTGCCGCGCCAGATATGTTTTCCCATTCACGGCATTAACCTACTATTCTATTTATCCCCGTCAACATTGTCAAACAACATTTAAATCAACTTAATTTAGTTAATTTAGGGTTCAAATGCGAGATAAGTTAGAACCGAATTGCATCAACCACTCCTTTGCGCTCACAACATAGTTCGATACTTTATGGTTGTAATATTCCCTTAATGAACAGCCATGACAGTAAATTGATCAATACTTGTTTTAGCCTTTAGGTACTTTACTCATCGACATGTTTACAGAATAATCTTATCATGTTACAACGATCTTTTTCCTATTCATTTCATCGTTCGTGAATGATGGAAACAAAAAAAAACAAGATGGCGGCTTTGCAAATTAATCCTATTTAGAATGGTGACCAGCTGAAACAATGCGTCCATAATTAACCATTACACTATGGGTACTTCAGGCGGGTTTAACAGATGAATGTTCTGTTGATACATTATATGGTGTCACCGACAATGTGAAATTACAGCTTCTGTTCAACGAAATATACTGTCAAAATACACCAGACCCATCCGTTTTCATTCGGATCAGGTTCCGCAACGATTGTGAGATTGCCCAGAATAATAATCAACACGACAAACAATTATTTTATTTGTTTATTTCCTTACCTGACTGGAATCACTGGGAGCAGCCATTTTTTTTTAATGACGTAGTAGACTTACTGACGTACTTATAATTATGACGTTAGTCATGTTTGAATGACGCACGGAATGGGGAAGAGTCTCAAGAGAGCAAACAATTGGAAATTGAGGGTCGCTTTGGCATCCAGAAAATGGCATGAATTTAATTTTAACAATTTTATTTTCCGGCGATAACGTTTTTATTTGCGAAATTTAACCCGCACGTAAACTGTGAACAGTCAAATTTTCACCAGTCTGATCAATCAGGCACTGGTCAACACTGTAGTTTGGACATTTCTTTGTAAGCGCATATGAATTGTGATTAGGTCGTATTGACAGGATATCAAATATGTTTCACGGCACCGTGTTTCACGGCACATAGGCACTGCGGATAAATTACGTTATCGCTGCAATATTGTGAGTAGTAGCCTATGTGATTTTTGTTCTATGTATGTTGAACGTATAAAGCACTTATTCTGGGAATGTACTCATGTGCAACATTGTTGGTCTCGGCTAAGAATTTATCTAAATGATAAGGGTATAACATGCGTAGTGAGCTTTCAAAACATTTCTATAGGAATAAATGATAATACACTTTTGGCACAACAATTTAATTTCATCGTTATTCTGGGAAAATATTTCATTTTTAAATGCAAATATGAAAAACGCGATATAATGTTCGAATCATTCAAAAACTACTTGAACAGAATTGAGATAGAGCAGGAAATAGCCACAAAAAAGGATAAACGAGAACAGCACATGATCAAACGGGATAGGTTTAATGTCAAATAAGTGGCAAGCACTTCAAGACAATCAAGCACATTTTACATGTATACATATGCATAGATAATGACAATTGTACAACAACGCAGGTCTATATGATATGAACACAAATGGAAATCCTTCTTCCCTTCTTCCTATTTATCTTCATCATCTCCCCTAACATAAAGCTCTTCTAAACACTACTTTCTAATACATTTGTATGCAACTTGTCTAGTATAATTAGATACCATTATCATCATTATGTTCAATTGCTATACAATGCACATGATGTATTGAAAAGTGAAATAAAACATTTAATCATAAAAAATAACAAACTTCAAAATGATAAAATAAGAGAGGAAGGATACGGGTTGGTAGTAAAGTGGGAATCTGAGTGGAAGAATGTTGCGGGCATAAAAAGAAATGAGTGTGATGCAACATTATATCCGCATCAGATAGTATACGACTTTGAAGTGTATTTAGATCAATCTAAAGGTTCTAAGCCAATACAGGATCTGACGTACGACGCCGAACACGTACCAGTTTCAGTATCGATAGGGGATACTCTAAACGGTGAAAAACTCACATATGTGAAAAAGATCCAGAGGTGTTAGTCGAAACGTTTTTATCCGAGCTGAATACGATAGCGGTCGCGATACGTAGACTATTTCGAAATGAATATCTACCTGACGACATTTACTTGCTTCCTAAAAGTCAACAAACGGTCATCACACAATGGACCGATCAAGTTCCAGTCGCTAGATTCAACTGTAGGCGATACGACTTGAATCTTATAAAAAGGTATTTAGTAGAGAAGCTAGCGGACACAGTGACGAAGGTGATGGTAGGTAAGAGAGCGAGCACAACGATATTCCTCTTCACACCAGAGTTTCGGTTCTTAGACGTTATACAGTATCTAGGACCCGGAATTAGTTATAAGAAATGGGTAAAAGCGTACGACTGTAAGATGAGAACATTTTATTTTCCATACGAGTGGTTCGATAGCGTAGACAAACTAGACTATCCTGGTTTACCAGATTATACCGAGTGGAAGTCCAAGTTGACTGGTGGTGGGTACCTACTTACTCTGTCTCAGTGGAAATAGTGTAAGAAGATATTTGTAGAAAAGAAAATAACTAAGTTCGAAGACTGGTTACGATACTATAACGATCTTGACGTTGGTCCGTCTCTCGAAGCATTAACAAAAATGACAAACTTCTACAAGGGAAGAAAATTTGATTTTGTTAAGGATGCCGTATCTCTTCCGGGTGTGTCGCTGCAAACTATTTTAAGAGGAACGAAAGAGAACGTGTTGTACGCACCAAAGAAGTAGACGTATGATATGATGAGATCAGCTCCCGTTGGAGGATCTTCTATCGTTTTCTCTAGATACGCTGCAGCTGGTAGATCTAAGATAAACAAGAACAATTATAACATGAATGATCATGTTATAAAAGAACGCTTTGAGTGTAAGTTATTATTATTGAGGCCAACTACATGTTTGCAAGTAGCATGTAAAGTTATAGATATCAGGGTATGGGATCAGTGGTTTCCGAACCTGCTTTTCCGACGTGACGTATTCTGTGACGTCATTTTTACAGTAAATTTTCTTGAAACTTTTCCAAGCAAACGGACGGATTTCGATGATATGTATCTCACCATAGAAGTGACATACCGGTTCGATGATATGTATCACACCATACATTCACGTTCTTTAGATTTTTATTCCCATACATGGTAACCGATTCTTCGTCAAAACCAGAAAATTGTTAGATTAAAGCAAACTATACCATAATGCAAGAACTGGCATCATTAAACGAAGCTAATCCCCTCGCACTGGCATCATTAAACGAAGCTAATCCCCTCAAGAATCCCCTCGCTGGCAGCCTTGTATAATAAAAAAGTACTCCGTGACCTTGGGCGGTCGAACGTGGGTCATATGAGTCTACTCATATGCTAAACCATGCTCCATAGACACACATTATGGTCAAATAATATCAAAATCGTGGAAGCAATTCACAAGTTATTGAAAAATGAAAGGTGTTTACTAGCGTACGTACATATGTACGCAGTACATGGACTAACGATATACCAGCTCTTGCCTATCGGCGAGGGGATACTAATTGGCAACCTGTTAAGCATTTAATGCGTTATGTTTCATTAAACTCTGTCTTTCCATTATAAAGATATTACATTCAACATCCTGCACCACCTTTAATTGACATGGCGCAATTTTAAATATTGCGCGGGCCCAATTTTCCCAATTTTAGTACTTTCCCCTAACAAAAAAAACCGGCATCTAGTCGCACGCTGACTGAGCCGCGATCTATAAACTTACCCAGGGAGATTACATTGCAAACATAGTGTAACGCATCCACTGGCGGTTTGTTTCGGTAAGTCCGCACAGTACAACAGTCCGACTTGGCAACGCCACCTAGCGACTTATCATCGACACTGCAGTGCATGATATAAAAATCCTAAAACCATCAACTTCTAAAACTGGCGTTTTGAAGAAAGTCATGAAATATGCAATCTTAAATTCGATAAAATTGACGCAGTACAATTTGAACAACGTTATAAGCCAAAGATATGAGTGCCAGAAATAATCCACATTCAAACACATGAAAATGTTTGCCATTTCTCCATTTCATTGTCGAAACTCCAGACGGTTTTACAGAATGTGAAAGCCGTGGAAAATGTATACTGGATATCAAATACTCCTACAAGCACTAATATGAACTTGTGAGTGAAATTCACGACAGGTCATACATTACATCGAAACAGAAATCATTGCCTTGAAAAAGTCTGAGAAATATTACACACACACAAGTACACATTCAAACGGCTGTATTTCAAACATTGTTCTGCGACTTTGCACTGCAGTGGAGTAGCCAGATTCATGAAGAGGGGGTGTGAATTGTGAATGGAGTTTGGAAGGGGTGCGAGAACATACATTCAATTTCTTCCATTGTAGTGATTTTCACATATATTATACAGGTAGTTATTTCCCCCAGAAAACGTAGGTTAAAGTAAAAAAATACACACCTGACCAAATGTTACGGGATGCAATTACACACCCACTGGTGAATCCATGTGACAAGTGTTTTGTATGATGTGGTGTTTGTGAATGAGCTGATAAGACACGTGTCGTGCCTTTGCACTTAATGACTGGGTGCCAGACATCCTTCAGCAAAGTTGCAAATCATGATTTGAATTGGGGTCCCATCTGTTTGGCACAAAGTGTTCTTTACAGGAATTAAATATTAAATAAGTATAATTGTGTAACTATTCCAACAGTTTTGAAAAAAATACGAGTGCCCGCTACACAGAAATATTCACTTAGTAATCTTAGGTTTACTGATAGGTTGTATCATCGTGCCATTTTGATTGTAAATGAGGCAGGTCATTTTTAAATTATTTATATCAACTAAATGTGTCACCTGAATAAATATTTGATTGACTTGTTACAAAATATGATCATTGCACATCAAAAGATAAATAGAGAGAATAAATAGTTGTTTCCATTAACATTTTAAAGAGTCAATGTTATCGCCCTTGATATCAAAGTGGCAATTCAAGCTTGATGTAAAAATAATAATAATGTAAATTAACATGGTTGATATGATTTTTTTAAGAATTTTACCAAATTTTCTACGACGGCCATCTTGGATTATGCGACAACCTCCATTTGAACAAATATGAAAATGCTTCACCCACGCACCACAAACTGTGAAGTCTGACCAGCGTCGGCCAAACGGTACATGAGAAGAAGACGAAATCTATAATTAAAGGATGACCTGTCGGCGGCCATCTTGTATGATGTATCATCCGATTTTGACAATACCCACGATACCTTCGCCATGTGCCAGATACAAAATCAATGCGTGAAAAAACAAAGGGAGAACACTGGAATATTAGTGAGGCAAGAGTTGTGATAAATATACAAAAAGGAATTCCAGTTATGCTTGGGACACAAAATCAGTACATGTATCCGAAAAAAACAAAATAAATCAGTATGGTAAGATATGTTATTCTTGCTTTTTAAGGACTAGAGCAAGTGAGCGGTGAGCGGGGTCTCACACATACCCTCGGCCGCAGCAAAGTCATTTGGCCTTGACCTTTGGCATGAAAGCCGCTTAGGTGAGATATAGAATGAAAATATGTTGATAAAGAAGTATGTGACATTTCCAGTCGATCTAACATACGGTTGCAGATAAATTGTGTACATAAAACTTTAATGCAAATATTTCAAAACATTTAACACAATTTGACCTTGACCTTGGGCATGAAAGTCACATGCGTGGGCTATAAAATGAAAATATGGATGTTGATTGTTGATAGACAAATATATGTTTACTTAAAACTTTAACGCATATATTTCAAAACATTTAACGCAAGTTTCAAAGTAATTTCACCTTCACCGTGTGCATGAAAGCCGTATAGAATGTGTGTTTAATGGTATTTAACGGCCTATCAACAGCTATGGTCTAATACTCACATAAATGATATAACTGTCGGATACCAAATGCCAAAGTTGTTTGTTTGTTTATTGATGTTTAACGGCCTATCAACAGCTCAGGTCATATAAGGCTGGGCAAACGGGTTCGATCCTGTATTAACCTGCTGCATTGGGGGGAAAATCCCAAAATCAGAACGGAATAATTTCATCGAGAAAAATATAGTCAGCCCTGAAATTAGAATAACCTGACCTGATGCCAGGTCCATACCACACCAAAGTCACTTGGCCCCTTTCCCTCTTTCCCTAAAAAAGGATTACGAATAATCGTAATACTCACACAAAGAGATATAACCAGATTCAACTGTCACATACAAAATGCCAAAGACGTATGTGAGGGCCAAACCAGGTCTCCAGTCGGATTTCCGGTAAGGATGAATCGCGATTGTTAAATTACCCATCACATGCACCCACCAGGGCGATAGAAAGAAAATATTGATCTTCTAACTTAATAAAGAAGTATATATATGAAGTTTCAAGTCAACCCGACTTGCGGTTGCAGAGACATTGTGTACTTAAAAACTTTGACATGTTTGATGCAAATATTTCAAAACTTTAAGTAATAATTTGACCTTGTGCAGGAAAGCCACATCGGTGTGCTAAAGTATAAAAAATATGGATGACGATAAAGAAGTATATAAATATTCAACTCAATGCGATTTACGGTTGCAGATATAATGGGTACCCAAAAACCTTTAACGCAAATCTTACGGATGGACGAAAATACAAAAACTATATACACCTCGACATACTTTGTATGTCTGGGTATGAATCATGATTGAAGGCACTATGTTACAGATGATGCCTCAATATGTTGTTTGTCACATCATGCACTGCAAATGACCAATATCAACCAATTGCACCATTTCATTCGAAGTCAAATTTCGAAGTCGAAATTTATTGTACTATGTAATTTGTTACAAGTTTGACCATTGGGCATTGATTTCAATTATAATCATGATAATAGCACAAAAATACATCATTAATTCGTAAATTTTCGTCTCCCTTCGAAAGTCTACAAAGTTTGTCTTTGGTCTATTCTGGATGTTTCAAGTAAAATCCTTTATTGCGAAGATATCTGAAACAATGTGAAACCAACCAAATATAGACTTTATAGACTGTGGACGTTAAACATAAATTTATCAATCAAAGATTGAATGCAATACCTTAAATGCTAATCACTCTAGGTTGGCGGTAGGATTTTTAAATTTGCTCAAATATGTGTCTGTGACTGGAGAAATGGGGCTTATGGGATTTGCGACCAGTGTAGATACACATATCCGCACAGGATCTGCACTGTTCACCATTGCATCAATGAAATCTCCATCATGCTTCTAACAAGCCACATCATTATCAGGCTACAGGAGTGTACTATTTGATCAGGAGCTACACTGGTCACAAATCCCATAAACCACATTTTCCAGTCACAGCCACCGGTTAAAGTAACGGACCAATACCTATAAATACATTAAATATACCTAAAAACATCAATAAGTAAAATAAAATAGGCTAAACAAATTATTTACTCCCATATATCACACATGGAGTAAATACATTTTGTTTAGCTTATTTTTCTCTCACTTATTGATGCTCTTAGGTGTATTTAATGTATTTATAGGCCATTTGAATTAAAAACTAATCAAGTTATTGATACGATTAATATAAATGAATCTGAGGTTAGAGATATAATACGAATTTTGCAAACTAATAAAGCTTGTGGATACGATCTAATTAGTCATAGAATGTTAAAAGGAACTATTACATCTGTCTCAAAACCTCTGGCGATCCTCTTTAATAGATCTGTTAATGAATATCAATTTCCAATGGCGTGGAAATTAGCAAGTGTAATTCCTCTATTTAAAAAGGGGTGTCCACAGACGCCTTCGAATTATCGCCCGATATCGTTATTAAGCTGTCTAGGTAAGGTAATGGAGAGAATAATGTTTAAACATATTTATAATCACTTGCACTCACAACAATTGATTTACAACAGGCAATCTGGTTTTTTACCAGGCCACTCAACGGTATATCAACTTATAGACATTCACCATCAAATATGTCAGGCATTTGATGAACGACAATCTACATGTATAGTGTTTTGTGATATTTCTAAAGCCTTTGATAGAGTATGGCATAAGGGATTAATATTTAAGCTAAGGCAAAATGGATTAAATGGTTGTATTTTACACTGGATCGAAAAACTACTTGTCGAACAGGAAAAAGTCCGTATCAATACGGGCCACAACCTCAGATACCAAATTAGTTACTGCTGTACCACAAGGTTCGGTACTCGGCCCATTACTATTTATAATATATGTCAACGACTAACTGACCATCTATTAAGTATTGTTCGATTATTTGCTGACGACAGCTCTCTGTCCTTTTCTTCAACAAATGTTGATGATCTAGAAGGCATAATAAATCATGACCTGCTAATGATTTCTGATTGGGCTAAACAATGGTTGGTTAGTTTCAATCCGAACAAGACTGAAGCGATGCTTCTAACATTAAGACAACTTGATCGACCCTTAAACTTAATCTTTCAGAACACGTCCATAACCTTTGTTGACAATCATAAGCATCTTGGTTTAACATTGAGCAATAACGGAAAATGGCATACACACATACAACATATAATTAATTCGACTACGAGAGTATTGGGAATAATGCGTAACCTAAAATTTAAGATAAGCAGACAGTCTTTAAACCAAATATATATATCTTACATGAGACCTATAATAGAATATGCTTCATCTGTCTGGGATGGGTGTACAGAATATGAAAAGGATTCGTTGGAAAAAATTCAGAATGAAGCCGCGAGAATAGTAACAGGATTAACACGGTCAGTATCACTCGACAACTTAAGGCAAGAAGTTGGATGGCAACTTCTATCTGTTCGACGTAGTATTCAAAAGCTTTCGATCATGTACAAAGCCAACAATAATCAAGTACCTAGTTATATTTCGAACCTGATTCCACCCACTGTTAATAATATATCTCGTTACAATCTTAGAAATCAATTTGATTTAAATGTCCCCACTACACGACTGGAAGTATACAAACAATCGTTTATACCATCTTCGGTACAACTCTGGAATGAAACGGACCCGTTGCTGAGAAATATAGATAGTCTTAGACACTTAAAAACATCATGCGCCCAACAACTATATACTCAATATAATATACCACCATACTATTTAGAAGGAGATCGATTGTTTTCAGTTATGCATGCAAGAATTCGAAATAAATGTAGCAGTCTTAATTGTGATCTTTGCAATAACCATATCAGAGAAACTCCCTACTGCGAATGTAGTGAAGTTGTAGAGGATGCTGAACATTACTTCTTTGAATGTATTAAATATCATGCGCAACGTCTAATTTTATGCCAGTCACTGCGACAATTTTATCCCCTGAACGCACTATACTTTTGCATGGCATACCTGAAGAAAGTAATGAGTGCAATACTGTTATTTTTAAAGCTGTACAAGATTATATTAAAGCTACGAAAAGATTTGAGTAGCACACTTGGTGGATGCATGAGACGCAAGCTCTATCGGATGCTTTCCATTTGCCAACATCATCCGGTACCACCTGATAACAACGAACACTGAAATTAACTGCACTGCACATCTATCTATGCATTAGGTTATATATTATATGTACATTGTGACACATAACTCTTTCACTCTTTCACTCTTTCTCCCAATCTCCTCTTCTCACTTTCTTTACTCTCTCTTTTTATCCGATTTTTCTTTTCGTACATTGTGCAAATATATATATATATATACCGCAAGATTATTGGTATGTACCCATGTACATATACCTGTATACTTATCGCCATTGCTGTTAAATTGATGTATTGTTGAAATACTTGGGTAAGGGCTGTAATTAATGTTGTGAGAACTTGTAGCCCAAGCCCATTGTACTTATATGCAATAAACTATGTTTAAACTAAACTTGTTGCCCAGGTGGAGTAGTGTTTTCAGGCAGCGATTCTTCTGGTGGCCTTTGTCCTTCAACAGCAGAATGAGAAACAATTTCCGCCTTATCTGCTTCTTCTGAAACCGCCCATATATTATCTCAATAGCCCTGCTGGTGTCTGCCTCGACTGCAGGGTGAAGTTGAAGAGGCTCGACGAATAATCCAGATGGCTAAGATCTGTAGACGGCTTCCCTGAAACAAACAATCAAACACTATTATGTACATGGTTAGCCTTTTATTGAATTTCTTACCAGTTATTAACCATTACTCAGCAAATGACTCCGCAACTTTCCAACATGAAACAGTGCTTAGAGAACTACTCCCACCCGGGCATCAAACTCACAACACTTGGATAAATGTGGTAAGCGAGTAAGCCACATTGTTCATAGTTGTGAACAGTAACTCTTGAAATTTACAACCGTACTGTCCGTAGCAGAGTTACGTTTCCATTCATAGTCTTCCTCTGCAGAATAGTGAATAAGAGATCTGGTTCGCAAATTAAATGTAGCAGCTAAAGTTGGGGTCCCATCCACAGGTTGAAGTAACGGACCGAGGTATATATGTGTGTGTTATAGAGGGAGTAACAAAATTTGTTTAGCTTTTATTTTTCGTTTATGGACGCTTTTAGGCATATTTAATGTATTTATAGACCTCGGTCCGTTACAATGTACTTCAACCTGTGGTCCCATCTAGTAGGCATAACAGTTTGCCTATAAGAATTAAATAAATGTATAATTGTGTAACTACAGTACATGTATTTCGCCAGTTTTAAAAATTACGAGTGCAGGCCCACTATACACATATAATCATTTAGTAATATTGATTTTACTGATAGTGACTCGCGGTGGTATCAGGCTATTTTGATATGCAAATGAGACATGACATTTTTAAATTATTTATACCAATTAAATGTGTCACCCGAACAAATATTTTTATTGACACATTATAAAGTACGATCATAGTGCACATAACAAAACTAAGCAGACAGAATATAGTTTCCAAACACAGTTATCGCCCCTGTTATCAGTGACGAAATTCACGTTTCATATAAAAAGAAAAAGTACATGTATATTTTCACGTACATGTACAAATGGGGGGAAATCCCAAAATCAGAACTGAATATTTACAATAACAAAATTCAGCGCTGAAATCAGAATAATCCTGGTCTGATACCAGGTCCTCGCTACACCAGAATCACTTGGCCCCTCCCAAAAGCAGTAGGATAAGTAATAATCTTACTACTTTTATAATGGGCAATAACCCAATTCAACTCCCAGGTAACAAAAGAGCCAAAGATAAAAATGTACTGAAGGGTCAAACCAGGCAAATAGTGATTCCTATATAGAGGAACTATTATCGTTAATTTACGTCGTCTCGTTCTCTCGACCACCACCCACGTAAAGTTTTGTATTACTTTTATAAAAAAAAATTCAGATGGAAAATATACAAATTAGGTCACAATTAACAACTAAAGTGTAAATCAGATCTGATTAGCTATTCTGTAGAGGAAGCATACGTATATCATTTATTTGTTTGTTGGGGTCTAACGGCCTATCAACAGATGCGGTCACTTAAGGCCGGGTCAATGGGTTTAATAATAAATCCCATATATTACCTGTACAAGTACATGTTCAAGTACATTTACAAATGGGGGGGGAAATCCTAAAATCAGAAATGAATATTTACAATAAAAGAACTATATACTCAGCCCTGAAATCAGGATGATCCTGATCTGATGCCAGGTCCTCGCCACACCAGAATCACATGGCCCCTCCCAAAAGCAGTAGGATCAGTAATAATCTTACTACTTCTATAATGGGCAATAACCCAATTCAACTGCCAGGTAACAGAAAGAGCGAAAGATGAAAACGTACCTGAGGGTCAAACCAGGCAAATCGTGATCCATACATATTACTTTTATAAAAAAAAAATTCAAATGGAAAATATACAAATTGTGTCACAATTAACAACTAAAGTGTAAATCCGATCTGATTAGCATTATGTAAGAGGAAATGCATACGTATATCATTTATTTGTTTGTTGGGGTCTAACGGCCTATCAACAGATGCGGTCATTTAAGGCCGGGTCAATGGGTTTAGTAATAAATCCCATATATTACCTGTACAAGTACATGTTCAAGTACATGTACAAATGGGGGGAAAATCCTAAAATCAGAAATGAATATTTACAATAAAAGAACTATATACTCAGCCCTGAAATCAGGATGATTCTGATCTGATGCCAGGTCCTCGCCACACCAGAATCACATGGCGCCTCCCAAAAGCAGTAGGATCAGTAATAATCTTACTACTTCTATAATGGGCAATAACCCAATTCAACTGCCAGGTAACAGAAAGAGCGAAAGATGAAAACGTACCTGAGGGCCAAACCAGGCAAATCGTGATCCATACGTATTACTTTTATAATATTTTTTTTCAGATGGAAAATATACAAATTGTGTCACAATTAACAACTAAAGTGTAAATCCGATCTGATTAGCTATTATGTAGAGGAAGCCTACATGTATGAATGGAATAGTAACTCTGCTACAGATGGTACAGGAGTAGATTGCAAGAGTTATTGTTCGCAACTACAATAACATGGTTCAATAATAATGAGACATCAGTGATTCTATATTTTATGTACATATTGGTGTCGTTTTTCTAGTTTCAATGTAGAACCAATAATTCATTAAACTGTGTTAATTCCATTGGGTGACAGTCCAGTTGTTACATTTATAATAGTATAGCCAATTGTTCTCGTCATTTTTTTAATTTTATTTCCACTTCAAGGGACCAGGGGTCTCAGAAATGTAATTTCCGTTACGTACATTTACATGACGTAAATATAGCTTTACATTTACATTTTTTTCTTTTCAACGGCATAAAACATCAACTGAAGGGGCATCTGTTTAGAAAAGTGTCAAGAATATGGTAAGCTAATTGTATTAGTGCGAAACAGAGAAATTTAGTAGCAAGTCGTGGAATTTCTCATTTATGGTAACCCAACAACATGTATTTAATATGAATCAGTAAAGTTAAGCAAAACAAAATAGCTTGGTAACTAACAGAATACCGTGTTTTACCACATGTACCAAACATCGTTATAAAGCTACATTTAATTAATAGCACAGCCTCCAAAAATATGGGCGTAACGGCAATGATTATGTAACGGTAATGACAAAACGTAACGGTAATGACTTTCCATTTATTTAAAATACTAATACAGCATATATAACAAACATATTTATACTTTGAATATGCTGTACAATATAACTTCAAGTTAGTGTTTACTTTTAATGTGATTGCCAATAGAAACACACACTCCTTGCAAGCTGTGTCTGTTTTTTGTTGTTTCAGAGCTTTTACTAATTAAATCCTGATATATAAATGTTGTAGGTCTGAATAAATGTGCCATTACTGACCGACAACTGATGGGACCTGGTTTATATCTAATTGACGCATCAACTGACTGGTTAGTATGGTAATTTATCATTGCCGTTACACGATCGTCATTACCGTTACACAATTTTGTAACGGAAATGACCGTAACGGTAATGATTTTTCTTCAAAAACTCCCATTTTTCACCCCTCTGTATACAACGCATCATGAAGGTAGAATATGTAAAGACAACGTTGTAAGTGTGTCTATCTACCAATTTTGGTTTAAGTCGACTTACATACATATGGACGTGTATAAACCGTGAACGGTAATGATGCATGTAATGTGTAACCTTAAAATTCCGAATACAGACCGGTCTAGTTCTCGGCAATGACTTAAGTTGTGTTACCACCGTGTTTATTTATAAATCGGGCGCCCATAAACAGTGTTCATTGCATTAGTAGCTGAGAGTAGGAAAGGGAGGTTACTCTGATTTTACTTTTTTTTCAGCGTAACGGTAATGATTTGATTTCGCGGGACAGTTACATTAACGTCAGTATTTTTGACAACAAAAGGCAAATTATTGCAGAATAAGTTTAATGTCAATGTTAAACTATTTTAATTCAGATGCAATGTATAGTAAAGTACAAATTGACAAGATTTGAGAATTACGGGCCTGTGAACTGTGCTGATTGATGATCGGGACATGCCCATTTGGTGCACCATACTTATGCCAAAAACAGAAAATAATAACTAAACACACATAACAAGAATTGTAAATACTGTTTTCTTAATGGATTGGTATTATACATAGTTTCTTTACTGAAAAAAAACAAATTTCCTTATAAATTGTGTGATTTGTCAGTAAATTACACCGGGACACCAGATGTACATAAAATATAGAATCACTGACATACATATCTGTACATGTATCAAACCAATGAAAACTGACATTCTGATCTGCCTATAAAAAATGTCATTTCGGCTAATTCTGCGCACCGGCTAATGCACAATTCACGTAATGTTTTGCCCAGCTTACGTCAGAATAAATTATGTTGATTTTGGAATAAATCAGCTGATTAACGGTATACTAAGTCACAATTTTATCCCATTCCGATAGTTTGGTAAAAAGTTATTCAGAACATGGTCAAAATGATTAGTGGTCCTGCTTACTAAATGAATAGATCAACAACAGATCTGTTAAAAAAAGCTTCATAAACCAATAATACACATGCAAATATACCGACATTGGTTATCATTTTATTCCCGTATTATTCGCAAAACTCAAGGACAAAATGGACTGATATTTTGATCAAATTTGGCTGGGTCTCCGCTAGGCGGATACAGATAATAGACGACAGATGAAATAGCAAAAGCCATCTGTTTAGCCGTGATTATCTCGACTAAGAACTGCCTTGAATGTTCAGGGAATTTAGACGGAATATGGACATTTTCACGAAAATTATTATTAGGTGCGCAGAATTAACAGACACGATTGTAATCCAACAAACATAGTCTCCACCCCCGCCCATATTTTGTGAGGTCACCCCCAATGAAGCAAAGAAGTCCCTCATCACCACCCCAGACCAAACATGGGTACCCTGTGTACAAATAAATTTTAGGAAGCCCACCCACTGCAATACAAATACTTAATACAAATACTGCACTTCAATTTTTGTACTTGTTTGGTCACTGTTGTTATAGTTTTCTAAATCGTGTAAACACGTGACTTTCTGAAAACACTTGTCTTAAGAAAACAAAACAACATGAATAATCAGACATGTAAAATATTGGTGTGTGCAAAGCCACATACACGGTGCGAAGCCGGGTACACTTACTTAATAGAAATACTGCACCGGCCTATATTCATGATATTTCGGGGAGAAGTCACCGCTGTGCAAATGCATGCAGTGTACCTGGATTCGCACACCTCAATTTTTTACTTATTTCATCACTGTTGTTACAGTTTTTTTATAAACACATTTGACTCTCGAAAGGGGGGGGGGGAATGAAAGTAGTGTCTTTTTTAAGTGGCTAAAAGCCTATATAGACAATAGTGAATAGATAACAGATAATAGCCTAAATATATAATGAATTGACTTGTTGGACTGAAAACATATATTCAAAGTGAATCTACAAGTATCGAGGTGCCACAAACACACAGAGTCCGAGATGCACCATAAATTAGAAATTAGCTATTTAAACAACAATTGTGGAAACAACATTGGTCGCGAAAACCAATGACTCGGCACATGAACAGGCAATGTTGAATATCCCCCACCCACTTGAATTCATGTTAGATTGAATACAATGGAATTATTTTAGTAGCCCTGTGGTTAAAAGTGCTGTCGAAGTCAGCACGATTCAAATATTGGTCAACAGTAATAAATAAATAATTCTTACCTGAAATTAATGTTTCGTGTCTTGAAGCCAGTAGACTTATGTAAAATGTAGGTCAATTATTGATGCGTCTTCGGCCATGGCTGTCGCCGTATTGTCCTCTCAACTTTAGCAAATTTGCTGAAATGTACGTCTGTAGCATTCACAAATCGTCGAGCACACAATGAGTATCTGTATTACCGTATGTAGAGCTTATCAACAATGAAGACAGCAATAATTTCAAGATGTCTTGAACCAGTACGTGTAATGGCAGGACACGAAATATAGTATGACGTCACAATGAAAATACAATCGCATTTAACAACAAATAGCTGACTTTTTAAACGTAAATTTGTTATTGGTTGGTATATTACATTAAAAAAAAGTGTCCTGTGTCCAATAAATTGGACACATGACACTATGGCGTTTAGTAAAAAGGTTCAAATATTGACTCTTTATGTACCAGACGTTCTAAATGAGGCTCCATACGGGATAATCTATTTAAACTAAATTTCATTGGGAAGCTATTTTTTTGCAAATTACATGCGTATTATTATTTTAATATAACCTATCAATGTTTACAGGTGTTAGCATGTTTCAATATTGAACTAACATATAGCTTGTTGGTATTGGCACACTTTCATGTTACGAAGTTTCCCGCAGCGAACCCCATTCGGCCCATCGACCGATTGTAATTATAGAACGCCTGTAACTATTCACGAGAATATAGGCATTCTATGAAAACGATGGTAAAAAGGTATGTGGCTTCGTATTAGGTTACGATGCCAAAGCACTATACATATCTACAATATCTAACGACATGCCATGCGGAGAAGAAAATAATATGGACGAACCGTAAACCTGAAGATTCGAAGGTCATAAAAGATTTCGTTCGAAAATTGAGAAAAGGTGAATGGTTCGGATTTGTAGAGGTGGACATCGAAGTGCCAAACAATTATGGGGTAAGTTCGAAGAAATAACACCGCTGTTTGTTAATAGAGAAGTGTCTCTGAAGACGGTACCAGATCACACGATAGACTATCTGACGAAGACCGGACGAACCCGCACGCGTGGACAGAGAAAATTAGTGGGAGCTATGTCAGCAGAAGAAAATGCTGTTATTCGCTCCATTGTTAAAATGGTATCTTATACACGGACTTGTTATCAATGCCGTGCATCGAGTGATGGATTACGAAGCTAAAAAGCCATTTAAGTGGTTCGTCGAAGAAGTAACCGATGCTCGTAGAACTGGCGATGTCGACAAGTCGAAAAACGTACTGGCTGAACTATTTAAACTAGATAGAAATGCCTGTTGTGGTAACATCATAGAGGCGACCGAACGTAATCTTAACACCACTTACACAAAGGATGAAAGGAATGTTGACAAAGCTTTGAGATCGGCATGGTTTGAGGACTTGGAAGAGATTGGAAGCGCGTACGAGATATCGAGTATGAAACCAAGAGTGGCAATCAATCGTCCATATCAATCTGGAATAGCCGTCTATCAACTCACGAAGCTTCGAATGTTAAAGTTGTACTACGATTTTCTAGATAGATACGTTGACAGAAGCGTCTAATAAATGGCTTGTAACATTTAACCCTAAGAAGACAGAATCACTACTTATATCACGGAAACGTAACAGACCAGCATATTCCCCAATATTGATGAATAATGTTAATGTTTCAGAAGTTGAGAGCCACAAACACCTAGGTATATACTTTAACAATGAAGGAAAATGGCATCAACATATAGAATATATAACAGGGAAAGCATGGCGTAGAATATACATTATGAGAAAACTAAAATACATACTAGATAGAAAATGTCTCGAAATAATTTACCTTTCCTTTATTAGACCTCTGTTAGAATATGCTGATATCGTATGGGATAATTGTACTCAATATGAGAAAGATGGATTGGAAAAAATCCAAATTGAAGCTGCCCGTATAGCTACAGGTGCAACTCGGCTAATTTCAATCGATTCATTATATGCTGAAATCTGCTGGGAAACATTAGAAAATAGACGACATTCACATAAACTGTCGCTTTTTTACAAAATGAAAAACGGCATTTCACCTAATTACCTTGTAAATATCCTTCCGCCTCAAACCAGACATACTCGTTACAATTTAAGAAATGCTGACAACCTACAGACCATACGATCCAGAACAACTCTCTTTTATAACTCATTTCTTCCCTCTTCAGTCCGAGACTGGAACTCTATGTCAGAAAACACACGGAATGCTCCTTCACTTAGTTGTTTTAAAACCAAAATTAAAAAAATCACAGACAAGGTTCCAAGTTATTACAGTGGTCAACGGCATATGCAAGTAATACATACCCGACTCCGGACAAAATGCAGTGCTCTTAACTATGACCTTCATTGCAAAAATATTGTTGAATCACCAAATTGTATCTGTGGTCAAGTTGAAGATGCCACTCACTACTTGTTCTCCTGTCCAAGATATGCACTACATAGAAACCAACTAATAGATGATATACAAGCTTATTGTCAACCGACCCTCCATACTATACTCTATGGTAATATACAACTGGACAATCCTACTAAACAATATTTACAGCTGTAAGAATGTACATAGAGAATACAAGTCGCTTTTAAATGGTACGGTGGAACCTCTGTCAGCCGGACACCTTGTAAATGACAGTGTGGTTAATTCTGGTGGGTTTTATTTTTATTTTTATTTTTATCTATCTCTCATGGTACAGTCTGTTCGTGATTGCAAGGCATGAACGAGGTGTAGGAGTGATCATATGACTGATTTACAGTGGAACTTCCCTATGCCGGACGCCCTGGGGACATCCCAGGGTGTCCGGTTTGGAGGGGTTCCAATGCGTCTGCTTTTGTACATCATCACGACAACCAAGACTTAATGTGGGCGTGGGTGGCTTGGTGTGCGAACATATTTTGTTTTCTCGAACTGCCGCAGTGGAATTTTTTGTTTTCTCTCTATTTTTGTTTTATAATAACGAACTAAGATAGCTGTCTTTCTTTTTTTGTTAAAATTGTTTAATGCATGTATATTTACATATTGTCATCTATAATACATCTACCGGGTATCGCAGGAAGCGGGAGCTATGAGCATAAAGCAAGAATAAAATCTCAATTTTATGCTAATGGCAGTGCTGGTTATGTTTGTTATGTCCTGGTTCTTGCAGCCTGTGATACCAAGTTACACGTCAGGGAGAGGATTTATATAAGCTTGCTTTCAATCCAATCCCATTTGTATAATTCTGTATTTACTATGATTGGTGCATTACTTGTAAATAATATACAAATAAAATATGTTTAAACTAGAAGCGATTTCCAACTCATACAGATGAACACGGACAGTATGTACTTCGAACTGTCTATTGAAGAGTTGGAGAGTATAGTCAGACGCGAAAAAATAGAAGAGTTTCGTAAAGAGAAAAAAGAATGGCTCGCTTCGGATCAATGGAGTAACAGAACTGTTCAAGCTAGAATTTCGAGGTGATAGAGCCATCGCGTTATGCAGAAAATGTTACTACATTAGTGGTCAAGAGGGAATGTATGGAAAAGGTAGAGTGAAACACTCGGCAAAGGGAATGTCGAAAAGAACTAACGGCATAACATGGAGCGGTTGGAATTTGCTTAGCCTCGGTGGCAGCTGGGTGTCAGAAGGCACTGCAAGAAGTACGTCGCGGACAAACCCGCGCGATGGACCACTGTCAAGGTAGTAGAGCACGGGCTCATCGGGTTTGGTAATATATCGATCGAGATGATATACATTGAGAGACCACACGGGATCAGTCGCGCGGCGGTGGCCACCCTCCAGCTTCCCGGGATGGTAGAGGTGCCGGACGCCAACACCCGAGGGAAGCTTTTTCTCCGCTAAACAAACGGGTCGCCCGCGCGAGACGGTAGATGGCTTGTGTGACACCGTTTTCGCCTTGATGACATCCACGGGCTTCTTACCGATCAATCTGGTTACCTAGCCGTTCAGTGCAGAGACCACGGCGGGCACCCTGGTCACCCACTCAGTTTATCGCGTGTGAGGGTTTACAAGCTCCTGGTTATATTGGTACCCGAACAGCCGCTCAGCCAGAGTCCGATTGAACCGCTCTACAAACCCCTGATCCCGATGGACATCCACACGACCGCGTCTTACCGAGACCCCGTGCTTGGCCAGCAGTAGAGAGACTGCGCCCATGAATTCGCGCCCAGGATTGACCGGGAGAAGATTCGGCCATTTGAGAGGGCTCCGCTTGTAGATGCGGGAAAGAGCTTCGGCCACCTCCTTGGCATCCTTCGTGGTCAGTGGCTCAGCCTCCTTATAGCGACTCGCTACGTCAACGACTGTCAGGGCGTATTTTACGTCTTGCAACCGACGCGATCGTGAGAGAGAAACAGAAGGTCGTCTTGGTGGACTTCGTTCGGCACCGGTACGTCAAATTTCGGGCATGGAATACTGCGCGGCTCGGGCAAATAGATCTGTAAAATGGCCATGTTCTTGAGCCATTCCTTGGCAGCGTTTTCAGAAACATTGGCCGCTGCGGAATGGGCGACCGCGTTTGCGTCGTCTTTTTGCCTTATCTCGAGAGAATCGTGGGCCAAACGGATCGGAGCGTTTGCGCTAGCTAAACAATATTTAAGGGCCGAGTAGCCTACTTCAATCAGAGCGAAATGAAGCTCGTCAACTGACATCGTTCTATATATAAAAAAAGTTCAAAACGTTATTTGAAGGCTAATAATTAAATGCTTCGCAATATAGTAGCTGACGAGGCCTGTCGCAACCATTCCAGCGACGACGAACGCGATCTCGCGGTCTTTTTGGGCATCTGACGACACGTAGAAGTCTGACAGCTGGGGCTCAGGATCCAGCGGCGCGATATTTTTGTTTAGTTTTTCTGCGGATGTGCCCGCGCGTACTCGCAGATGACAGCGTCAACGCTCCGGAATGTTTGCACGGCGTGATTCTCGCGGCGAAGATCCTCGTTTATCCAGTCCAGACGGGCAGTAGGTTTTTGGGACCATGCTGCGTGTGCGCTCTGAGTTGTTCTACAGATGAATCTGTTTCTTGCTCTCCTCATCTACGTCTGAGCTTCGCAGATTCGAGAATAGAAAGTTGCTACCGCTGAATGCCAAAGCGATCACCACCGCACCACCTATGAGCATTGCGATCGATGGCATTATAACACTTTGTTACTTCCATATATTAGCCGATATAATTCCGGCTTTAAATAGATAATCTCGGGTCCCAACTGCGGTCGCTACGTCTAAGGTCACGAGACCTACGTCTCTCGCCGTCATGTCCAACTTGGGGGCACCCCCCGGGGGCCCCCCCCCCCCCCCCCCCCCCCCCCCCTTCCCCCCCCCCTCCCCCCCCCCCCCCCCCACCCCGAAGGCCATCTTTGATAGTCGAGAAAATTCGATACTGAGGCTCGAGATCATCACGGAGTGATAAACCGCGTTCACTAACAGTTTTCCACCGTATTCGGCCATCTTTTTCAATTTATTTTTACAAAATAATTGTTTCACAACATCACTGCCTATGAAAGGTGTCGCGAGCTGTGTATAAATGGAGCACACGTTTCGAAGGAACTCGCTACGGAACCATCGGAGCGGGAGCTCCAGCAGCTACTGCAGCCGGTTTTCGCGAAAGGTAGTTCCCTCGGAACACACACAGGGCACCCGCGACTACGAGCCCGTCAACAATCAGCTGCGGGACGATCCATGTCGGGGCTAGACCGTCCTTGGCGGTCCTCAATGATTGCGTTGGAACAACTGCTGTTGGAACAACTATCGGCACAACAGGACCCGCGAGTTCCTCTGAATTCACCACAGGTGCATCAATCGAAGTTTCCTTCGGAAGCTGCATCGACTGTTTGGCCTCTCCAAGCTCAGCGAGTATTTTATCTTGTTCAGCTTTCCGGGCAGGCAGCGGTCACTGCCCGCCCCGCTGCCATTATGTTTTCGTTTTTATGTCGTTGAGGTGCTGGAAAGTGCTGCTGCTGGAGCTCCCGCGAAATCACAGGTTGCTTCAGCCGTTCGTTCACGCTCCACGCTTCGTCACTCTCGCAGGCATCGACATTATCTGAGCTTACAGTGCTTAGCTGTGATAAACGCAGTCGTCTGCGTAGCTAAGAACATGCCAAACTTGTCGTAAATGACGCAGCAAGCTGTTCTTAGCGCGTGTCCAACAAAGGGGTCAGTCTCGAGGTCTTTGAATAATCCCAATTGATTCTGGATCGGCAGAAACGTACTCGCCGCTGCTGCGTAGAGCTGAATGGCTGCAGCCCCTAGAGTTTTCGTCATCGCCAAGCCCAGCCGCGATTAGTACTCCTCTGTCTGCCCATCGGCAACCAGCGCGGCGAGCCGTTGGCGCCGTTGCGTAGACGCAGTTTCTGTCGTTGCGGTTCCTTCAGAGGAAATCGCAGTTTCAACCGCAGTTGGAACAACTGCTGGCGCAACAATCTCAGTTGTTCCAGCTGTCGGTGAAACCGCTGTTGGAACAGCATCTTCCAGCAGCGGATCGATAAGTTCGTCGCATTTATTGTGACAATTTGTTTGATCTTAAGCAGTGCTATTTTGACTCGCCCCATAAGTCTAACATATTGCCAAACGCACCACCCGAAAATTATTATCACCGTTATGCCCGCAGCAAAGCGTGCAGCGGAGAACAAATTGATTCCCACATTTTAGCCGCTACAGCTAAAAGAGCTAAGCAGTGTTTCTCACAATCTAAGAAGTGTTTATCACAAGCTAAGCAGTGTTTATCACAAACTAAGCTGTGTTAAGCACTTTGCAGGCAGTTGGTTGGTCAGTCTTTAACAGCAGCTTAGCGAGCTTGGTTTCTGCAATAATCTTCTGAACCTCCAGTCGTTCCTCATGCGATGTGATAACGTCGTTCTCTCGATGGCAGTCATCGAAGGAGTCTCGGTCCTTGCAGTGAAAGAGGGCGACCCATTTCATTTGCTCGCGCAACTCCTTGAGGACGGCGTTGTACTTCTGAGTGGAGATCCATACGCCGAGACAATTATGCCCGCCCGCGCTGTATGACCCTACAGTCTACTGACGAACCGATGGCGAAGACAGCCGCCGCGATAGAAACAGTCGAGTTCAGCGAGGTCCCACGTGTAGCCACCGATGCTATTCGCACAATGGAGATCACGTTCAACTGAAATGAGATAGACGAAATACGCAGCACGATGGATGACCCACCGTTAAACCTTCGCGAACTTCGGGGACTCGATGGCGATGCAAACAGTCCGGGGCGAGCTAACGAACAACCTCGCTGAGCTCTCGGCGCTGGAAGAACATATCGCACTAGAAAAAAAAAACAGCAAGCCCATGATGACGAAGAAAAGCGACGGATCACTGAACGCCTGTGGTCGTTGCATGATGAAGGAGAAGCTCGCTTGGCGGCTGCCTCGGCGAGAATACTTCCGCTATAGTCGTCGCGGTCGGTCATCTCCTACTATTCACCACCCGAGAGTGGCTTTGGTCAAACCCAAAGCACGAATAACCCGATCGCCACGTGGGCGATGACGAGCCCTAATTGTTCAGCCTCGTGGGCATCAAGTGCTATTGCACCAGTTCTGAAGGAACTTGCTGGGGCAGTACTTTGTACTGTTGCGGGTGCTTGCGTTGTTATGAAATCGGTTCCAGTTGCCAACTCGGCTGTTCGCTTGATGGTATCCGTGTTCACGTTCCCGCTGATCTTTTGTTGGACGGTGGCGATTACGATCTGATTATTGTAACTGTCAACCCGACCGTCTCGTAGTATCATATTGCTCGGTGCCATATACATACCTATTCCAAATACATAGTCCACTGGTGTGCCAGCATACTGTAAAACGTGTTGATACCGCTGTATTGCCACCAGGAGGTTCGTCGGAGAAAGGATGGTGTCCTCAATATTTGCCAAGAACTATTTCTGGGTATCGAACGCTGTTCCTGACCCCAGTATAGCACTGCGCGCTTGCGCCTATGCACCGAGGATGGCCCAGACGTATGTGCGAATGGAGTCGTTGAGGCGAGGAACCCCAGACCCTTGTCTAACATAAATGTACCCCATACGTCCTGGACCCCAGCAGCTTGCTGTATATAATCAACGTGGTCTCGTTTCGGAGGTAGCCAATCGCATGATGAGACACCGCAGTGCCGGCCGCCGGACACTTCCGGTCAGAAGGGCATCGGGTCAGAATTCCCGGCGTTCAGACTGACGATGTGGTCGCCGGAGTGATCGTGTCTAAAATCCGTCTGTGTCCAAGCCCCGTGGCCCCGAATGAGAACGTCCCCAAGGCCAGTGCTGCTCGGAAATTCTTTCTGGCGCCAGTCCGCGCCTTTTGGGACCCCAAATTCGTTACAAGTCTTTCAAACGCCCTACGGTCGTAGGCGTTGGAAATTGGATTCCAGCCGTCGTCCTGCGGCAGAGAGATTTTTCTGTTTTTTGAGAATCAGCCTAATAGTGTAGTACACGTGAAAGTTGTAAACAGCCCTCAAGAAGGGGTCCTCCGCGTCCATGTGGTCCTCAGAGGAAACCCCGCATACGGCTGTTGCACACCATACGGCTAAGTTGAGCTGATTCTGCCAATATTGCATCGGTGTTGCTTTCCACCCGTTCACGGCCTCCATGGAAGTAATCTTGGGTAGCCTTTATTTTTCAAACGCACTGGGGAAATTGGTTTGAAAGCCTGTTCCAGCTGTTGTTCCAGCTGTTGAGCCGCGAACTTTGATAGTGGGGTGCACTAGTTGGGGAGCGCCCGCCTTAACAATGTAGACCCCGCTGGCCCGGTACTTTGCATCAGAATTAAAGCCAAACGCATTGGTGTTCATGATTTCGTAGATATATTTCATTTAAATATATAATCATGTTTGCTACGCTCACCAATGTTCAAAGGGAGGCTTGCACGCTTCAGAAGCCGATCGACAACACTTGCGGGGAACGCCGCGCCGGCCCAGATCAATCACCTTCACAGTCGGATGGTGAAATGTTGAGGAGTACGAAGGGTTCGGCTACTTTAAGAACGGACCACCAGTAGGTGTAAAACTACCACCAGGTCTTTGGAGTTTGAGAGCGCTCCAAGCGTTTGTCTCGTCGGAGCTTGATAGTCGAGCCAGTCTAGTAATCTCGAAAGCCATCGGACTTGCGACCTTGACCGTCGAGCCCACCACCCGGGTACGGATCACCCCCGCGTTGGCCGTACAGCTAGGATTTACAGCAACATACCCTTCTGACAATAAGGGATGGTTTGAGACAGGTGAGCACGTAAGCGACATCCCAGTGAAGTTTGACTTCACGAAAACACTCAAGGTGTACGTTTATCAACTGAACACATCATACAACACGTTAGATGGTGCCCCCAGGACTCTCCTTAAGGTTGTGCACGCCAATGACTGTTTCTATGTCGAGACCCTAGGCCTTAGATTTCCCAACCCCCGAGATGAAACGTTTGGAATCTGGTCACATCCACGAATTCAAGATTTCTATTCTCGATGATAAAGCGCGAGAGTTAACGAACGATACCACATTTCGATCGTTCTCGAAATAACCAATAATCATAATCATGAGCATATATGGTCCAGGTAGTTCCAGCGCAAGCGCAGAACAGGTCGTTCCCATCGCGGGAGCAGCCAGCAACGGTGGGGCGGAAATGAGAAGGATAGAGAGGATGGTAGCGCAGGCCCGCATAGATGCGGCTACAGCTATTGCACACGTGCAGCGATTGCAAGCTCTAAAGCCCGTCATAACCGTTTGGGCCGAGGAGCGGGGTGCACTCAGCGTGGGGGGTCGACGAATATTCATTTGGCTCCAACGCGAGCAACAGATATACGGGTTACACCATGGCAGCTTCATGTAAGGTTATGCGAATGTCGGTCTGCTCGATCAACTTTCGGGGACATGCTGCTACCGAAGTCCGAATGAATCTCGTCCTGAACGGGGTTGAGCAGAAGTCTGGCGTCACCAAGCGTGCGGGGCAGAGGTGAGGTTTACGATATTCGATTACAGTTCCCGCTGGTAGTGTTTTTAACTTTTTTTACAAAAATCGAAGACCAATCGAGTTCCGCCACTGTGGTGACACTTAATCGAACTTGATTTATGATGGAAAAACTATATCCTGAGATGCCGTCCGGGGCGGCTGACCCGGCATCTTTTAGGATGACCAGCATCGTCAAGGTACAGCAGATTCTCCAGCATGAAGGAGAGACGCGGACGGGTCATGCAAAAACAATATAGGTGGGCAGTCAATGTCGTCGAGGGGGTGAACACCACACTAGCCTCAGCGGTGATGTGATGTGATGTGAGCGGGATGGGGAGTGTGTCTTTATTGTCAACAGTCGTTGCCGCGCCGATCGCGGTGGCCTTGAGTGCGGTCGCGGCAGTGGCAGGGGCATGCCTGCTTTGCATGACGAGCAGACTCGTGGCGCGCAAGCTCGTGGCCAAGAGTTGAAAGCACGACCGAATAGCAGTTCTTGCGAGGTCGAAGAAAAACAGTATCGACGTTATCGTGTCGAAAGCGATAGCCGACAACGATATATCAGATAGTGAGTTCAAACTGGTCGTCGAAGAGATAGCCAGGTACCAGGAGTTAAAGGGCGCCATCCGGTCCAAGGCCCACCCGCAGGTCTTCGGAGATGATGACGTAAAATAACTCATGTAAAAAAATAATAAAATAAGGCGCCGAAGCTTAGCGGGGTGGACCTAGAAGGGTTTTGCCGGCGTGAGTTCGAGTCCCGGCTGGGGTCTTTTATTTCGCACCGGAAACCCCGGGGGTCTTATTTTTCGTATTTGTAGTCTATGGGGTGAGAATTATGACCGAGGTGGTATCATTTTCATAAGTTGCCGAAAACATGCTTGCCCTAAACTTTGTTCCGCTCTCACTAAAAAGGGCTAGAAAAGGGGATTACCCTCGTGGAATATGACAGACGACGGCGCTATACATTTACACTAAATACAGAGGCCTAGTAGTAAAGTTGGTATCAAAATTATACTGTCGAGATCGTAATTCTCACCCGCGTAGCCGGGTGACAATTATGACCGAGGCAGTATCATTTTGACTCCCCCTATACTACTTACTGGGCGTACAGGCCACGGAGCGTGGTTCACAAACTCACCCATGCGTGACGGACTAACTCGGCCGCGGTAGGAGGGTGAGTATTTGTTTTCTTCTAATTGTGTCACATCCGTAATTGTGTCACCAACCCACGGAATAACAAACATTCAGTGGCAAATACTTGAAAGGCGATGGAACAGCGTTAACCATTTCAACACCACATACCTCTATACTAATATTTGCAAATGATGTAGATCCGGATGAGCCGGCTCGTAACGAGCCGTCTCATCAGGATCTGCACCATTTGCGGATATTTTCAAATTCAGCAAACAATAACCGTCTAAATGCAATAGTATGAAGAATAAAATGGGAGTGTCCATTCCTGTTACTTAGGGGTGAAAGGGTTAAGAAAAATAATGGTCATGAATATGGGCGGCGACTGACCTGTCGACACGTGCAACAATTGTGGGCTGTTGATTATGATGTCGTAATTATGTTGATGACGGCTGTAAACATACCTCAGCGACATAATTGCGAAAATCGTAGAACATGATCAGACTCCGCAAATGCGCATGCTGGTCTGGGGCTACGTTGATCGCAAACGTCGTAATATGTAGTTTGTCAACAAGCGGCCCGTATACGTAGCCATAGATCTATCGTTCGCCTGTAAAAGTATGATATTTTAACACATGCCAAGGTCACCTTGAGCACCCACACATCCTGATCAGGGTATACGTTGTCCACCATTCTGAAAATGACATAATATTACTATTGATATAGACGCTATTATGATTATATTATGATGAATGCGCCTCGATTCGGGGTCTGAATTTGTTAGTAAAGCGAATAATCCAGACTATACATAACTATATAGGGTCGACTTTATAATGATTATTTGTTTAGTGCTACTTAGTAGTTCGGCAGTTATACCTGCCAGTGTCGCATAATTATTGTCGCATTATAATTATTGTCGCATAATTACGGAGCCTTGTAAAGGACACGAGAAGAGAAAATAATGTTCTGATAAATGTTATTATTTCGTTCTAAAGAATTATTCGTTCTAATGATTTCCAATTCGTTCTAACGCATTCCAACATGCTGTCCGGTTTAGAGAGGTTCCACTGTATGAACCGGAGCAATAAATGTCGCTGTCCGAACATACAGGCATGTGTTGTTTTTTTATACACGCAGATATTGGGGACAAATACAAACAATCTCGTATGAATAACAATTAGACCCAAGGGTACTGTTGTTGCTACCTGCTTTATTAGCGGATATAAAAGGATGTCACTGAGCGGTCGATGGTCACTTGTAATGTGACGGTGCCTGGAGTCATGGGCAATTTGGCATTTGTGAGCAGTCTACATCTACTGTCTGCTCCACGTTTTTTTTTTCGACGAACATTTGTCTATGAAACACTTTAAATCTAAAAAATATTTAAATGTAAGTACAAAAAGTTAGCCTCCCTAATACATTTTGGAAATTGGCTCCGAAATCTGGCTAGATAGCTTGGAAATGATATCACTAAGGAAACAAAAGTTAGATTTTGAAAATCGGTCCACAAATGAAACATTACTTGAAAAACATCTATGTTTAGCTCCCATGTTAAATTCGCGTAGGAAAATATTTGTTTTCGCAATAAAATCAATTCTTCACAAAATGTCATCAAATCATTTTGGGGAGGGTGACTATGTTATTATTGATGAAAAAGTACTATTATTTAAATATTTCTTGGATTGAATGTGTTTAATGGCAAAAAGTTCGTTGACAGCAAAACGTGGAACAGAAGTAGATCTGCTTGCGACTCCTGTATCCTGATAACGATCTACAGTGCAACCACTATGCACCAGACACCATGAAAGTATGTGTTATCTCATGTTGATATATTTCTTGGTAACGCATCTCACATAATAATGCATGTTCATGATTGCAAAATACATACGTGTGTCCTAGAATGGTCATGTGCCTGATTTACAGTAGAACATCTATAAGCCGGACACCTGGGGCCCTCCCAGGGTGTCCGGTTTAGAGAGGTTTCACTGTATACAGCTTATTAGAAACTGGGCCGGTCTTTCACTGACGTAATGGCGACAGAGCAGGCACTTAATAGACTGCGTGGATGGTATGTGTCTACACTGATCGCAAATGGAATAAGCCACACTTCTCCAGCCAAAATGATAGCAACAGGGAACAGTCACCCTGTCCAACCAATTGTATATTACTAGGTAGTGATCGCTAAGCTCGAAGCCCAGCATGGGAGATGGATTTATTTGTATTAATTCGTTCCAACTAAATAACAATTCGTTCCCTTAATTTAACAATTCGTTTCCACGAATTAACAATTCGTTTCCACCATATAAAAATTCGTTCCCTCGAATTAACAATTCGTTCCCAGGAAATGACAATTCGTTCCCTCAATTTAACAATTTCGTTCACTCGAAATAACAATTTGTTCCCACGATATAAAATTCGTTCCCACAAATTAACAATTCGTTCCCGTGGCAACGAATTGTTATTTCGTGGGAACGAATTGTTAAATTGAGGGAACGAATTGTTAGTTTGTGGGAACGAACTGTTAATTCGTGGGAACGAATTGTTAAATTGAGGGTAGGAATTGTTATTTCGTGGGAACGAATTAATAAAAAAAAAGTCTACGTCCCCTGCGGGGTTCCGTACTAAGCTTTTTATTATGGAGCATATTTCTGCCGTCTACGTACCGTGATAGCTAAGTAGTCTTAAAGGTACATGCCCACTCACGAGGCACAAACTGTTCTTTATATCAGAGACACCATCTGAGACATTTGCTGGCAAAATAAACATTCATTCACAATTACCCCACGTATTTATTGGCATTATTATACATTTTATATCAGACGTAAACATTACGCAAACACGTCTTATTTGGAATTAATAAATCACTGAACTACTTTCGGCAAGGGAGATAATCAATATCACGCGAACTATTTTCATACGAGCCAAGCGGATTGTTCTGTTTATGATTAGGATATATAGTTTTAAGCTATCTCCTGTGATATATAATGATACATTACTTTGTTATGTTATGGGTACTAATACATGTTGTTTCAATAGCGTATCTCTGTAACGATATTGTTGTAGATGGAGTTGCAAATAATTTAATAATTATTACGTTCAAATGGTGGCGTAATACTGATAGCACTTCTGTATAACTGTGATTGTCATAAATGGCGCAACAGTCGTGAGGTTAAGGTCGCCGACTTCAATGATTTAATTACCAAACCTCGACGTGGTATAAAAAAAAAATTCTCCATATATATTATTTTTGTGATTTTAATATTTTTTAATATTTTCACAATTTTATGATTTTAATAAAAATACCTATACATTGATAGAAACTTACCAACAATTAAAGTGTCTGTCTTTAAGTAATATATACACAGACAGTTTGTTACTGATGTTTTAAGTTTAAGTAATATATACACAGACAGTTTGTTACTGTTTTTTTTAAGTTTGAGGTACTGTCTATACTGTCTATACCATATAATGTTTTACTGTCCCAAAATCTTTTTTTTTTGGCTGTCACAATTAATTAATTTTAATTTTCGGACAGCAAACATTTTTTTATGAATTTGAAATAATTATTGTCCTCCATCTGCTCACAACACTGTTCGAACTGCGCCTGTGGCTACCACGATAAGAATTCACTGACCGCAAACACAGTAGCCATCGGCGTCTATTTATTAAATTATTATTTTGTATTTATTTGAATTCCGCGTGAACGCTGCATTTTGTGTCAACACCATTTACAGAAAATATTCGTGATTTTCTAAACGAATATCGGAGAAATGCGGCTATATATTTTGTCAATTTTCAACACCATTTACGGAAAAAAGATTACTGATTTATTAAAACAATATCGGCACAACTAAATACGGTGATAGAATTTTTGTCAACTTTTCAACACCATTTCCGGAAAATATTACTGATTTTCTAAAAACAATATCGGCGAAGGTGTACTGAACTACTCTTTATTTTAAATAACCAGCCGTCTAATAGATCTGTGTATAATCGAGAGTATATCGTTAATTGTCATGTCTCCGACAGTGAGGTGTTGCGGCACACATCAAAACGACACGTCAATTTCAAAACATTGCCTAAGGGTCACAGCTGTGTGGTGTCATCAGATCAACACCTCGTCACACACAACTACGCATTATCGATGTTTTCCCCACACAGAGCGACGTGTATTTACAACTAGATCTGTGTAATGTGTCGGGTGTAGCCAAAGACCATACATAAATTCGTAATTAGTCACAGATGTAGCCTTAAAATATAATCGATTTCCTTAAATTACGTCCGCATGTTGACAGATATTTCAAAGCAGACGTCATCGTAATTTGCCGTTATTTATTTCCAAAATTAACCATATATTCTGTAAATGGCGTTGAAAGTTGACAATAAATTAAGACCAGATCAGTACGTTAAATCGCTATCGACGACAACTGACGATCCGATGAGAGAGTAATACCGTTTAAGCGTATCCAATTAAATATACATCGTTATTTTTTTATGACTTTCGTAGTTTTTACCGAGAAATTCAAACCGTTCCAATTATTGGGGAACATAATATCATGATTAGCACATCGTTTCACTAAACGGGGGCTACTCAGGAAATGGGATCACACGGTCTATTGTTTACACTGGATTAATGGCGGCCTCTATGAGGTCTCAGGTAAATCTTATTTTTCAATAATACGACTGTGGTTTCTTCCTTTTAGTGATAACCATGTTCCAGCCGTTAACACTTATTTAGCAACATTACTTAATATGTAGTTAGTCTGAACATTCTGCAGAGAAATCTGAATTGGACGGAATCGAGCGTTGTTTAAACTTAGTCCGGTTCATATTCACAGGTCAAAATATGAACTGAAAATGGCGCTTTGTGTGACAAAAATCCGGACGAATAAAAAAATATTTTGTTATAAATATCACATATAGCGAAACAGCGGTAGCATCTACTGTTTTAATAATATGCATACATATTGTAATTAATGTTTAATAGTGATATACTTATGAACAATATACGATACTATGGTTTATACTCCAGCACTATGTTTTTAGGCTGTGTGATTTGCCTCAATATAAACTGGATTAATTAATACTTATATTCATGCGCTTCATGACAACATCACTTTATATATACAAATATTACTTAAAGGGGTACCGATATGATACATTTTAATAATATAAATATTGAAAATACACATTACATGTACAATCGCTTACAACATAAGTTATTGATTGAAAATAGTCACTGCATCGTGACCTATTTGACCGCATTACCTATTGCGCCAACCTCACCAAACCCCTGTTTACATAGATAACCGGGGGTTTGGTGAGGTAGGCTCGCTAATACAATGTTTGCGTAATGAATTTCCACATTGATATCAGGGGCGATAACCGTGTTTACGGACATTACTATTTAATCTCATATTATAATCTGTCGAAAATTTTATTTTTTCAAGTGACGCATTGAATTAGTATAAATAATTAAAAATACCATGCCTCGTTTGCATATGAAAATAGTCTGATACCACCACGAGTCACTATCAGTAAAATAAATAGTATTAAATGATTATATCTGCATAGCGGGCACTCGTAATTTTTAGAACTGATGGAATAGTGCATGTACCTTTAATACAACGTATACGTCGTCTTAACTACATACGTTTCACGTAGACGATTTACTACTTTGTCGGGACGAGATAAATTTGACGAGATAAATAACACGAAGTCTCATGAAAACGTGATAATGTCCATATATTTTGCGTTAAAGATTTGGTTGTTCTGTCCAAGCGGTGACGGTCCGTTCTGTCCGTCGGCCCTTGCTCGCTTCTAAAAATAAACCAACCATAGCAACGACCACAGCAACTCTTAAATCAATTTTATACCTGAATATGGTGGTATACATTTATATATATACTTATATGTATATACCTGAATATGGTGGTATACATTTATATATATATATATATATCATATTCAGGTATATAAATATAAGTATATATATACATGTATACCACCAAATTCAGGTATTAAATAGATTTAAGAGTTGCTGTGGCCGTTGCTATGTTATCATAGTCTTGTGATACGGTATGATAACATAGCCACTTTCATGCTTTGAGCACACGCACACATGTGTATTATATCCTGTAGACCAGTCTTATAAATAAGTTATCGAACGTGGAAAATCACGAATAACTTCCCTTGGAACACCTCGCGGAGTCGTTATGAATATACGTTAGAATTGGCATATTTTGTCGGTTTACCTTTAACCCATTCCTTTCAGAATACACCTATACGTGTATGAAACTTATTATAGGAATGAATGGCCTTATTGTGGAATTTATCGGGGTATGAACTTGGAAAAGTCGCGAGAATACTGGACGAAGGCCGGAAGGCCTCGTCCAGTATTCCCGCGACTTTTCCAAGTTTATATCCCCGATAAATTCCACAAAAAAAAACATTCACGGTTACGGAAGGTAGTTCGGCGTGGGAGTTTACTGGGATATACATTTTGGACAGATACTTGCTACGGGCCAATCAAATGTTAGGGAATTGTGTAAATATTTTTGTGCTGGATTTATTAAATAGTTTATGTTTGGTTTTGTTATTTCTAAATGAAAGTATACGTTGTGACCACTCATTTTAACCGTTTCGACGAGACTGTATACTTCTGAGCGCATAGAAGGAAAATATTTAGGATTTTCCGCAAACATAATGGCGTATCCTCAGTATTAAAAGGGTTAAGCAAGTCAATATTGACGTCAGACGGACAAACTAACGCCAATGCTAACGCCGCTGATGCACCTGAAGTAGTTCGAAGTTCATTTTTCCAGACAGCACATCATAACCGGAATGTTCTATCTCTAACGTAAGTCGCACTGCGTTACGGACAGAAAATTCGGGTCAAGCATATCTATGCAGCCCGACAGTAGCACTTGCATGATGCTGCACGCCGCACCAGAGCAATTTTTTTCAAGATGAAATAATTAACCGGTCTCGTGACGAAATGCAATCTTCTTACATATACAATATATCGCATAAACGCATTTTCGTCTAGTAACCGGCGCAAGGAATTTGCGCCGGTTACTAGATGAAAATACTTATTCGATAACTGTTAAAGTAGAGCTGAGTTGCAATTCGTCAGGAAACACGTGCATTGTTCAGCTTCAGGCATTACACGCTTACGGCGTATACATCACCAGTGACTTTGAGATAAAATGGTGTGTACTGAATTATCACAACAATTCTGCAAACACCAAGAACCCACTTTTTCGACGTTTTAGATTTCACAATGTTTGCCACATGTATTGTAGTATTGGGGAAAGATTACTGAATTATCGACCCATGTCGGGAAACGCATTATAAGGCGTATACATATAGATGATCAAAAACACTTTATTTGTGATAAACTAACAAATGCATGTATAATACGCATAAACATTAAACCTGCACATTATACATGTTTAATAATAAACAATATCACAGAAAGACAAACATCAACTAAAAGTAACTGTATATACATGACAGGAAAAATACAATGTAGAAATAAATTTGCATCACAAGGAGAGGATGGGTACTAACGTACACACACGATGCCTAGGAAAATGAAACTTAACAATAACAACAAATTAAAGAACGCGGCAATTGGAACATTATTTTGGGAATGTTGTATAAAATAAAAGGCATTATTTGGAAATACTCGTATATATTTATTTTCATCACCTCCAGTTGTCTTTTTCTGTGATTAGATGAAACATAAAAGTGTTGCTAATTTCTATGCAAATCGCGAGTTATTTGAAACAGACTGTATTATTATGTCTTCAGTGAAATGCAAATTCAAATTGACTGGGTGTACATGTTATTGTTTTATCAACACAGTGCGTATGTGCCGTGAAACACGGTGCGTGAAACATTTTTGATATCCTGTCAATACGTATGACTGCGTATGAAAATCATAAAAAAAAAACGTGAAATGTTCACCCCATATACAGAAATTAAAACCTAGCTAGTTAAACATACATTCAACGATGTTTTGACATAGTGATTTAAATACCTTTTCCAGATCATGTAGTTACATTACTACCTCCATATATGTTTCCTAGTCATCTTGTGTGTACTTTAGTCCTGCTCCTGAGGTTTTGTCGTCAATACTACTGGTCGCTACCAGTAGCCTATTTCATCAAAAATGCAAAGTATACTTAGGGACTGGTCATTATTTATCGCCGGGGGGGGGGGGGGGGTGGGGGGGGGCTGGATGAATTTTGCCAATAATCTGATTTTTTTCTAGGGCCCCCCCCCCCCCCAGTAACTTTAGCTAAATTTTCAGGGCCCCCCTATTCCATCATAGATATTTTTCGAGCCCCCCCCCCCACCTATGCTCCCAACTCAACCCCACCCATGTAAACTGGCCATTCGGATGGTAATACATTCATTTGCATGATGCTTATCATCATCATCATCATCACTCTTTATTACAGTACAGTTTATTGCAGTACATGTATCTATATAATTATATATACATGTACATTTGTAGTACTGTAACTTAATCATAATGTCCTAGATGTCTTTGATATTGATCATGTTTATATGACTATGTTTCAGTAACGAGCTGTCTCATCAGCATCTGCACTGTTTGCAACAATTATTCGAATGTTCCCCATACATTTTGTGTTGTTTTTTTCTGAAATATTTGTAACACCCCTATTCTGAAGGGACATTTATTTATATCTGAATCTATTAAATCTCTTTACTAGCTGACTGAATGACAAACAGTGTAGGTGCTGATCAGATTGCTTGGGGACCTGGGGCCATACTGGTCACCAGTATTGTATGTCACCTTTTATATACCGGTACCAGTAATTAACTGGAAGCCCAGCCATGTGCTTACGAGTTACAGTGAGAAGCAGTATATTTTAAATATACATATATAGTTTAGCACAACAATTGAGGAATATAGTGACATGCAGATGCCCCATATCCCTCAATTGTTGTGCTATGCATATATCCAAGCAAATCCAACAGAAAAACAAACCAGTTGCAAAAGTTTACCAGTATATGGCAACCAGTGTAGACCCTGATCAGAGTGCACGGATGTTTTTCAAAGCCCCCCCCCCCCTCCATGAATTATTTTAAAAAAAATGGAGGCCCCCTCCTCAATATCTGTGAAAATGTTCGGCCCCCCCCCCCCCTCTGGCGCAGTCGATATTTTCGGCCCCCCCCCCCCCCGGCATTTCATCCAGCCCCCCCCCCCCCGGCGATAATAATGACCAGTCCCTTATGTAGCAAAGTATACTTTGAGGGAGTAATCATTTGTTTTTCCCGAAATGTATTATGTCATATAGAACTAACGACTGCATATATTTGATGATTAAAAGTATGCAGAATTATTATACTAAATTTATTACATTATCACAGCCAAAATGACTGTGATAATGTAATAAATTCAGTATAATAAAAATTAGTAAATTTACCCTTAAATTGAAAAGTTCTCCCTCAAAGTATACCTTTCCAGTTAGTCTATTATATAGAGGACCGTATGTGATTTAATATGATATACATTAAACGAGTCTACTGATTTCATAAAAAAAATATTGAGAAACCTATGGTATGCTATTACTTTACTCTATGCAGAAGAAACTGAGAAAAATATGTCCAAATAATGTTATTCTAATATGTGTATGAGCAGAACGTGTCCTATATAAACTGTTATAGCCGCAATTTGAAATGATGTGATACATACATGTATATAAATGATTGCCGATAGAGACAGAGAACGAGAAATGTCGTAGACAGAACGAGAAATGCCGACTGTGAGCGTACAGTCAAAACACCGAGGCAATGCTGCATAACTATGTACGTAGCAAAATATATTATTTAAATATGCCTCGAGGGAAAATCAATGTAGCTAAGGTCCTGATATGCCATTCGTCCTGGACAATGGTTGAGCTAGGGTGATAGTGAAGCATTTTTCAGCATAGGTAAATAAGAGTGATGGAAAACATGATGTTTCATCACAGGCAGGAGACATTAAGTAAGAAAATAAAAGCTCAAGGTGGACATAATTTACAAAGAGGGATAACCTCGAAATGAAGGGCTTGTTATCACTATGCAAATCCCCTTGCTGGCAGCCTTGATAATACAATAAACATAAGTCCTCAGTGACATTGATGTTCAGATTTTGGGTGTTTGCTAAACAAAACATCCTCCCTAGACACAAAGTGTGGCCAACTATTATTAAAATCGATCTAGTTGTTCATTAGTTATTAAGAAATGAAAGATGTTACTAACGTACGTACGTACACACACTGGCACGAACGCACGTATGTACATGACCAACGCTATACATACTCTTGTCTATCGACGAGGGGATAATAAATGCGTTCGGTGTGGAAATGTATTAGGAAATAGCTAGACATGTATATATACCTATCTAAGACTTAGTTACGGAGACGTTCTTTACCAGATCACCCTCTGATTCAAAGCATATGTATACTTGATAGGACTCCATTGCCCTGGCTTTTCGATGTCTGCTTAGCTACATTATATCATACGTTCTACTTCGCATTGTCAGTTACTTGTCAAACGCCAGAAGAGCTGAATCTGGCTGATGGTTAGATCACACAAAGACGGCTGACTTGGCCACCCCATGTGCCGTATAGGATACAGTAACGAGGCCGTGTTCACATATATGTTATACATATATTCCATCACATTTACGAAGCACTTATCTTTGAATAAAAGAATGATCAGGTATAGAACGAGTCCTTAATTGCAAATTTGCAATGAACATGCAACAACACAAAGCTCGTATTTTGTGATAATATCGAAATTGCTTACCTGTCACATGCATGGTAAATGGTGTTTGGACATGAGAGAACGAATGCATTTATGACAAATATAAATGTGGCTGTGGCTGGAGAAATCAGGCGTATGGGGTTTGTGACCAAATAGCACACTCCTGTCACGGTAACCTGGTAATGATCTCAAGTGCTTGTTACAAGCCACATTTATCCAGCCACATCCAGTAGAAATAGTGAAGAAGTAACCTTAGCCCCTTTTTCCACTGTCTCCTTCAAGTATAAGCTTATGTAACATGAACAAGATGCTGCATTGCAATTTGAAAGGTTTGAATGCTTTCTAAAGATGAAAAGAAGCAAACGGGGTTCTCAGACACGGGCTTTGTGGAATGTGATGCGGTGACGCGGGAGGGCGGATTTTGGTAATATAGGAATGCATGGCCTTTTTGTGGAATTTATCGGGGTATAAACTTGGAAAAGTCGTGGGAATACTGGACGAAGGCCGGAAGGCCTCGTCCAGTATTCCCGCGACTTTTCCAAGTTTATATCCCCGATAAATTCCACAAAAATGCCATTAATTCCTTATAATTCCAGCATTTGAAATAAATTCATCAAGAAAATGTGTTTCTTTTCCATTTTCTTAAGAATTATTTTATCTGCGCCTCACGGTTACGGAAAGTAGTTCGGCGTGGCAGTTTACTGGGATATAAATTTTGGACAGAGACTTGCTACGGGCCAATCAAATGTTAGGGAATTGTGTAAATATTTTTGTGCTGGAATTATATGTTCTATAAAGTTACTACATGTATAACCACTTTAGACGTGAAAAATCACCAGATTTTCATTAGACATGATTGAATTTAACATATTTATTGCATGGAAGTGTTTTTAAATGATAATGTGGCGAATTAAAGTACGATTTTATTTCGCCATGACGATAAAATGCTCGAAACGCAGGGATATTTCTGACGCAGCGATATCTG